>CM037015.1:9764901-9862401 GCA_020875875.1 Dioscorea alata
TATATTTCGCCATCCTTTCTTTTGCATTTTCATTCCTTTATTTTCTTCAATTTCTAAGTTTTGGCTCTTGTTGTTTTGCGAGGTACCCATCTTATAATAAGAGCAAGTCAAGCAAATTTAGTTGAACCCGACGACGAAATTGGGGGAACTTTACATCAACGGTTGAGAGAAGCAACGGAAAGTTCAAGGCAACAAGAAATCCGGGTTGAGTCTAGGGAACCATCTGTGATGGCTGAACCGAGAATAATCTTGTCAGATTATTAGAGGCCTCAGTTTACCGGGGAAGAATTCAGTGTACAAGCGCCTGCAGTGCCCGCTAATAATTTTGAGCTCAAGACGAGTACAATTGGAATGATATAGAATTTAGTTTAGTTTGATGGGTTAGCTGATGAAGACACACATGCTCACCTGTCCCACTTTCTGCAAATTTGTTCAACTTTCAAGATCAATTCGGTGTCAGATAATGTCATAAGACTGAGATTGTTTCCATTTAGTATGAGGGGAGCAACTTACAGATGGCTCACATCCTTAGCTCCTGGCTCCATCACCACATGAGCAAGTGATCATCACTCTCCCTGAAGCAATGCGGCACACACTCGATCATGATGATAGTTTGTATTTCTTGGACAAAATTGATGTGATTATTTTTGATTGTGTGCAGGAAGTCTTAGCTCTGAACCCGCTTGATGAAATTTTGGGTGAGCTTGGGGGTGAAGAAATTGAAGAAAATGATGTCCTGCCTTCACTAATACAACAAGTTGCACAAGTTGTGTATGAGTCATCACCACATGACAAAGAAAAGAAAACCATGAAGATGTTGTGGAGAAAGACGAAGAAAAAGCTAAGGAAAGAAGGGCACAACAATGTCACCCGAGGAGGTAGACCGCTTAATTTTTGAGAATCAGGGAAAATTCAAGCTCTTTTCATGCCTTTCGATGAATTTCTAGGGGAACAACATTTCACACAAGGTTGGAGGTAATTCGACTTCCTTTGATCCACCATGATGACGAGGTAAGAGACGTCGAGCTAAAGACATTAAACAAGCGCTCCTTGGGAGGCAACCCAAGCATTTGAATTCCTTGCAAGTTCATTTTCGTATTTTTAGTTTGTGTGTTCGTGTGTTTTTCGTATTTTTGAAGTGTTAGTGCTTGTTGTTCTTTGAATTTCAAGTGTGTCATTGTGGTTGTTTAGCTATCTTTCCCAATTTTTTTGATCATGATCTTCAATGGTTGTCATGTGTTTTTTAATTTTTTATTCTTTGTGACGCTTCAAAATTCATGTTCATAATGGTTGTTAGTGATTTTGGCTTGTTTTTCATGAGTTTTTTTGGATATTTGGATGAGTCTTTGAGGTAAAATCTAGAAAACGGTCGTTTCTTGACCGCATACACGCCTGTATATGCATCCAGAGACTCATGCGGGCGACCATGCGCCCGCATGAGCGCTTGGTATACCCAACCCGAGACTCATGCGGGCGACCATGCGCCCGCATGAGCTCTCGGCATTGGCAAACCGAGACTCATGCGGCCAACCATGCGGGCGCATGGCTGGCCGCATGGTTGGCCGTGTCTTAAGCCCTTCTCTCATCTCATTTCTTCACTATTCACTCATTTTCTCATCTTCTTCTTCTCATCTCCTCTCCATTTCTCCACCATTTTCCTTCATTCTTTTTGCACTAAAAAGCTCTCCTCATACTAGAAAACAAGTTTTTGGAAGATTTTTGAAGTTTTATCAAGTTTTTAGCTTGGTTCCACTTCATCCTAACTTTGGTGCCCTAGCTTGAGGTAAGCTCCATAACTTTCCATTTCTAGGGCTTTTCTTTGTTATTTTGGGCTGAAATTCTTGGGAATGCTGTTGTGAATGCTTCTTGTAAATGTTTGATTTAAATGTTGATGATTGACTGCAAGTGCACGGATCACCAAGTAATACACCTCGCGCAAGCATGAGGGGGTCGTATTCCCTGGGGTGCCAAGAGCTGCTATTACTCCCCTCTAGATGACATTGTCTAATCTAACAAATATAGGTTTAAAACAAGATAAGAAAACAAACAAAAGAAAAAGCTATGAACAAGTGGACTAAGGCTCACCCAATAGCATACTAAGGAAGCAAGTAACAATGAAAGTTCGAGGTCCCTGGGCGAGGATCCCCTCGGGACTACTAAAGCTAGAAGGATACTCGAATTACATAGGCAAAGGTGGTTAGGCCAAGAGACGTCCAAAGGTAGGTCACCCTGACGGTCACGGTGATAACCCCTAATCCGGTACGAGTATTGGAATACGGAATCACTTCCGCCCAAATCCTCACATGATTGCAATGCGACTAGGGAAATCCCTAATTAAGGTCAAACACAACATCTAGGCTCAACCTTAATGGTTGGAGGGTATGAAATACCCGATGGTCATGGCGTATTCATACATGAATCCCTTCCAAACTTGGTGTGTCTAATACTAAGGCGATGGTCACGCAACCTAGTATAACCTAGAAATCGATACACAGAGTTCTCATGCATACCAATACATCAAAGTGCACCAAGGTTGAACCATAAACCACACAAATACCATACATGTAAATCAAGTATTCAAACAAGCAAGTTCATCCCAAGGTTCACCGGATGCCCGGTGACCATGGGAGTCTAGTTCAACATTAATAAAGGAGAAAGTATAAAGAACAAGAGATACAAACTAAAGCACATAACAAACTCCGCTAAGATGAAGAATAGAGGTGGTGATGAGAACTTGATCGATCCACGCCAACAAGCTCCTAGATCTTCTCCTTGATAGCGCTCCTCTTCTCCACTTTGATTTGCACCCTAGATCAGCCTTCTCCCGCAGCCTTGAAGCTCTTGAAACCCTAGATGGTGGTGGAGGAGAAGTGGTGGCCAAAAGACCACAAGAAAAATGCCCTAAAGGCCTTTAAAACCTAATTTCGGGATGCCATGTGCTCAGGATAAGGGTACTGTAGCACCCCGAAGTTTTTGTTAGTTGCTGAAGTGGAGTGCTACAGTGAAAATACTACAGTACCCCCCTCCCCCTACAGCAAACTGCTACAGTGCCACTGCTACTGGACTGTATGCGACCGTTTATGCGCCCGTATGAGTGCCCGCATGGAGTTCCAGACTTAGCCATTTTTCCAAGTTTTCGTGCTACAGCTCTACTACAATGCTTCTACAGTACCCGGGGCTCGAAAATAGTCTTTTTCCTACCGATTTTTTTCTAAAATCTCATTGTCGAGCTCCCCACGGTATCTTTTGTACCTGTAACACGAAATAAAACAATGCAGACTGAAAACGGGCATCCACACATACAAAATACTTTATTAATACGCACACATACATAAATAATACGTACATTTAGGAGTTTATCAAACATCCCCACACCTAAGCGTTTGCTTGTCCCTAAGCAAACAAACATGAAGAACAGGGGCAAGAAGATAAACGGCTAAATGTACGACCTCAAGCTCAATAGTAAAGAACTCCACAAGCACAAATGGACAGAAATTAAGAAGTGAGCTGTTCAATGAATAGTTACATAATATTAGTTCTGTTTCTCCTAGAGTGCCCTCGTGAGTGTGTGCTAACTCCCACCTTGACATCCACACCCTAGATTACCCCAGGATGACCATCCATCCCACGCACAATGAAGATGGCATTAAAGTGTTAAAGACATCCTCAATACTCAGTTAAGAGTCCTTTGGGTTCTAAATAAAACTCTAGCTCTTAAGTGATCATGTAACAGGTTTTAGGGGACACAAACGAGATGCTTTATTCCTTACTTACATATTACATTCTATCTTCTACCTTCTTTTTTTTTCTTTTTTTTTCTTTTTTTCTCTCTTTTTTTTTTCTAAGTCCGACTAACGTAGACTGCACAAAAATCTTTCAGACGGATGCACATGCTGGCCAGGCACAAGAGCCACCCATCCTACTCAATTACATTCTACATAGACGCATTCGTGCTATACTAGCAAAGGAATACTGTCATAGACTCCCTTTTTTTCACAAACAAGTATCTCGTATCCCCTGGTATAAAACCTGTTAAACAATCTCACTTGAGGACAAAGAAAACAACAAAGGACCTCAAAGGCTCTCAAAAGTACATTGAAAGTAGACTTTAACAATTTAATGCCAAAAACATTGCAATGGGTTGGTTGGAATGTACAAGGTGGAAGTGATCGTGAACAAGTATAAGGGTGCACTAAAGATGAAACAGAACTACATTCAAGCACAGGTAAAGTATAGCTCACAACTATCATTCTACCAAGCTAGGAAGTCCTTAACAATAAAATCATAGCTATCAAAGGTAATTCAAGCATGCAATTGCAAAAATTTTCAAAGTTCACGAAAATCCAACTCCACCCCCACTTAAAGATGCACATTGCCCTCAATGTGCCTAAGCAATAGAACTCAAAAATATAGACAATAAAAATATAGTAGGAGGGTTTTGTGAACTTCTCCGAGTCTCAAAGCATGAGTCTTGAAGTCCATGAGATCGAGGTGACCACCAACGGTTCTTGTACAAAATGGAGAAAGAAATGTGCTTGATGTCTTAATTCCACCCTGCAAGGTAGAAAAGAACATCAACTCAAGGCATCTAATCACACACCCAAAAAGAAAATACAAAAAGAAACAAGAACAAACACAAACACAACAAACAACTAACAAAAGAAAAACAATGAAACAAAACATCATCCAAGCAAGTCCATGTGCATTCAATATCATGATGTTCAATTCTCTCTTATTGCAAGTGTTGCCAAGGGGTAACATAGATGATACAAGATCAGTCCAAAATACATGAGAATCAAGGGCATCTCATGATGGAGTGTGAAGGAATTCAAGAAATACTACAGTAACACCAAAAAAAATTTGCAAGAGCTTCCCTTGGACATGGAGCATAAAAATTTTTACAAAGCTTTTAAATTTCTCCAAAAACCCACAAAAACAACAAACAACCAATCTCCCACAACATTGGCATCCATTTAACTTGAAAAAATAGGATAAAGGATGAAGAAACATTTATGCTCAACAGTTAGGGTTTAGAAAAGGGTACCTTGGAAGAATGGTGAAGATGATGGCAAAAATCCCAATAAATCATGCAAATTTAGTCCTTGTAAGCAGGAGATTCATGTAGAGGAAGAAAAATGGAGAAAAATGTTGAAATAATGAGGGAAAATGGATGAGAAATGAGAGAGATATGAAGAAAATGGCGAAGGGGTACACATCTTATCAATCAGCCCGAGCATCCATGCGGGCATGCATATGCCCGCATGGATGGCCGCATGACTCTCGGGTTTGGCATCCCAAGCACTCATGTGGGTGCATGCACGCCCGCATGAGTTGCTGGAATGTTATATGGGCATGCATGCTGTCAAGAAATGGCCATTTTCCAGTTTTACATCAACTTAACCTCCTCAAAGCCTTAAAAACACTCAAAACAAAGCCGAAGAAAGCATGGAAACACTCAAAACATGGATCTCATGATATCTAATCATTAAATCACTCAAGGCAACATACAAACATGCATGAATGATTAAACAAAAAGGACGATAAAAATGACTAACAAAAGAAGAAACATAAGAAGACTAAAACTTCAAACACATCAAGAATACGGAAAATGAATAAGACAAGCATTCAAACAACATGAAAATGAAATTGCAACAAATTTAACAACTTGGGTTGCCTCCCAAGAAGTGCTTGTTTAACGTCATTAGCTCGACGTACCTTTTTCTTACCTAAGGAGGCTTGAAAACGGTGTGTTCATCCCGGCAAGAGGTTGCATAGGAGCTACCAAGAAATACGAAACATACCTTCCGGGATGATGCAAATTTGGAGGCAATGCATGAGCTACGTTTTGGCTTCCATGGAAAAAGCTTGGGCTGGGAGTTGTGCAATTTAAACTTGGGCAGATCCTTAGACGGCTTGAACCTCCTCCCCGCTTCTTCTTTGTTCCCGACAAGTATTCCTTTGAGTACCCCACCACAAAGTTGCTTGGGCCTCCAAGGAAAAAGTTTTGGTCGAGAGTTATTTAAGCTCGGCATGGGTGGATCATTGTATGACATCAACATCCTATCCACATCCTTTTTCTCAACCCTTGGTAAATGGCCTTGAACTACCCATAGGAATTGTTTGGGTCTCCAAGTGAACAAGTTTTGTTGAGAACTTGTCAATCTTTGCATAGGTGGATCAATTTTTTTCTCAAGCTTGGGCCTGGAGTTGTGCAATTTGAACTTAGGCGGATCCTTGGTTGATTTGAGCATCCTCCCCGCTTCTTCTTTGTTCCCGGCAAGAATTCCTTTGAGTACCCCACCACAAAGTTGCTTGGGCCTCCATGGAAAAAGCTTTGGTCGAGAGTTATTCAAGCTCGGCACAAGTGGGTCCATGGATGGTTTCCACCTCCTACCCACATCTTCTTCCTCGACCCATGTAGAATTGCCTTGAACTACCCATAAGTGTTGTTTGGGTCTCCAAGGGAACAAATTTGGTTGAGAACTTGTCAAGCCTTGCATGGGTGGCTCAATTGGAGGTTTTATCATCCTATCCACAATTTTTTTCTCAACCCCTCTTGAATAGTCAACAATTGCCCACAAAATTTGTTTAGGCTGCCAAGGAAAAATTTTTGGTTGGGAATTGTCCAAGCCTGGCATTGGTGGGTTCAAGGATGGCCTTAACTTCCTACCCGCATCTTCAAATACAATCCCCGAAATTGTCTTTTTGCACTTGAAAATTAAAGATTGGTTTGTTGAATGATCAATGTTGAGGCAAGTAGTGTCTTCAAATGTGGTCAATTGAGCTTCTTCCACTTCCTCAAATTTTTCTATGGCCATGCTGTCATCCTCCCCTCTATCTTCTTCAACTTCACCTTGAAGTGGAACATTAATTATTTGCTCACAAGGTATTGAGGGTATCACAATTGCTTCCTCAACCTCTAACACCTCAATATCAACTTCCACCTCAACTTCACCCTTGTTCTCTTTCCTTCTAGTGTCATTCTCAGATAGGTCTTCTATAGTGTGTGGCAACTTGGTCGATGTACTGGAAGATACTCCTATCTGGCTTTCCATGCTTTGAAAAGAAGGCTGGGTATTAAAATTTTCGGTATTCAAGGCATCAAGTTCACCATCCGCATTCATCATGAATCTTTCGAGAACATCCTGTGTATTGAGATCCCATCCAATAAATGGTCTACTTTGAAAGACTGGAGGGTGGTAATGCCATGGTTCTTGAAAGGAGGGCTCTTGTGGCAATCCTTGGTAAGGGTGCTCCCAATGTTGAATATGATGATGTGTTGAAAAATTTTGGTGCCCTTGCCAATATGGATAGTTGTCATTATTGTGTGGATTGCACTGGTGTGCTTTCATGGCAAGGAACTTTTCTATCTTCTCTTCAAGTGCAAAAATTTTGGCGGCCAACAACTTTTCTTGAAATCCATGGCCCTGTGTAAATAATAAAATAAATAAATAAATAAAAACAATAAGCTAACAAAGAAAATAAGCAAGAAGTAAAATAAATAAATATGCACAAAACGGTAAAAGACACATACAAAGACAAATATTTACAAAGCAAATGACTAGAGCAATAGACTATGAGCTTTCCTAATATTCCTTGAATGTCCCCGGCAACGGCGCCAAAAACTTGATAGATTCCCCGCGAGTGTACGGGATCGCCAAGTAATACCTTGTGGGTGACACAAGGGTCGTATTCCACGGGGCCAAGGAAGTATTATTACTCACTCTTCATCTATTTCCTAGCCTACAATTTGATAAAAGTGGGAATAAAATAAATCTAACTAACTAACCTAAACTAACCCTATGGCCTGGTAACTAGCACACAGATGCAAGCAAACAAGGGAGTGTCAAGCATGAGAAGGGTGTGTTTGGACAAGGAATCCACCTAGGGTTGTCATTAGGTCCCAAACTAGGATGATATAAAGATGCATTGATTAAAGTTGAGACCTAGAGACCTCGTGAGTAGATTAGCCCCGATTTCTCGGCGACTAACCCCTGATCCCATACGAGTGTTAATCAGAATCTCTCTGTATTAACCCACCTACGATCGCAATGAGCTCCGTGAAGTCTCTAATAGGAGTAAACCTACTATCCTTCGGCTTAAACCTAGCAATGGAGGGCTACCAACACCCAATTTCTCGGCGTGTCGGCACAAGAATCCCCTTTCAATCTTTCCTAGATCTAGTATACATGAGTAGGTCACATCTACGCATACAACTCATAAAAGAATTATAGATTTCTCCACAAATGTAATTCTACACGTGAAAGCATGAAAGATTGAATCTCAAACAACCATCAAACTAAATTAATAATAACATCCAAAGTTCATACACAAGATGAACCCTAGGGTTCATCCAAATCCAAACACAACAATAAGTTAATCCCTCATTACAAGGGATACTTAAACAACATACAAGGAAGACAAAAACATAAAAGAAGCAGTGAAAACCCCCTCTAGGTTGTGATCTCCTTGGATGGATGAAGCTTCAAATGATGATGCAATGGTGGCTTAGATCTTCACTCCAACTCCTTCTCCTTTGCTCCTCTCCCTCTTGGTGATGATGTGTGCTTGTTTCCCACTTGGATCCCCGCCAAAAGGTGGCCGGAAAGCCTCAAGATGAAGTGGTGGCGGCGGCCCAAAAGGCCAAAGAAAAGTCCCCTTTGTGTGCCCTAAAAACATCTATATATATTCCCGCAGTATCCCGGGGTGGATAGATTGATCCCGGGGTGGATAGGTAGGCAAAGATAAGGCAAAACTTGGCTCATATGGGGGTGTATCCCGGGGTGGATGGATGGATCCCGGGGTGGATAGGGGGCCGTGAACCCTAGTACAAAATCACTGTCGTTTGATGCTCACGGCCCCTTATACGGCCCCGTATGCTACACTGTTCATTCTTATGCACTTCCATCATTTCCAGCCCAAAACTCCTCAAGTGCAACAGCTACTGTTACAGTAAATACGCTACAGTGCTCCAGCTACAGTGCTGCGACACCTTAATTTCATCCTTTTTCGCCCAAATTGCATTCTCGTGCTCCTCATGGCTCCCCCGTGTCCTACAACATAAATGATAGTCGATTAAGCACAAAACGGCCATCAATTCTTACCAAAATACATGCTAAGTGTACAAAATACGCATATTAAAGCATATACATTTAGACACTTATCAAGTGACCCCACCACAAAGTTGCTTGGGCCTCCAAGGAAAAAGTTTTGGTCGAGAGTTATTTAAGCTCGGCATGGGTGGATCATTGTATGACATCAACATCCTATCCACATCCTTTTTCTCAACCCTTGGTAAATGGCTTTGAACTACCCATAGGAATTGTTTGGGTCTCCAAGTGAACAAGTTTTGTTGAGAACTTGTCAATCTTTGCATAGGTGGATCAATTGGAGGCTTCAACATCCTATCTACAATTTTTTTCTCAACCCATCTTGAATAGTCAACTATTGCCCATAAAATTTTCTTGGGCCGCCACGGAAAACTTTTTTGGTTGGGAATTGTCCAAGCCCGGCATTGGTGGGTTCAAGGATGGCCTTAGCTTTCTACCCACATCATCAAATACAATTCCCGGAGTTTTTTCTCGGCACTTGAAATTATAGATTGGTTTGTTGAATGATCGATGTTGAGGCAAGTAGTGTCTTCAAATGTGGTCGATGGATCTTCTTCCACTTCCTCATATTTTTCCGTGGCCATGATGTCATCCTCCTCTCTTTCTTCTTCAACTTCATCTTGAATTGGAACATCTATCATTTGCTCACAAGGTATAGATGATACCTCAATTGCTTCTTTAACCTCCCACACCTCAATATCAACTCCCACCTCAATTTTACCTTTGTTCTCTTCCAAACTAGTGTCAATCTGAGATAGGTCTTCTCTAGTGCGTGGCAACTCCGTCGATATATTGGAAGATGCTCCTATCTAGTTTTCCATTCTTGGAAGAGATAGATGGGCATTAAAATTTTTGGAATTCAGGGCTTCAAGTTCAGCATCCGCATTCATCATAAATCTTTCAAGCACATCTTGTGTATTGAAACCCCATTCATTAAGTGGCCTACTTTGAACGACTGGAGGGTGGTAATGCCATGGTTCTTGAAACGAGGGTTCTTGTGGCAATCCTTGGTAAGGGTGCTCCCATTGTTGAGTAAAATGAGCTGTCGAAAAATTTTGGTGCCCTTGCTAATATGGATAGTAGTCATTAAGGTGTGGATTGCTCTGGCGTGCTCTCATGGCAGAAAATTCTTCCATCGCTTTCTCAAGTGCATAATTTTTGTTGGCCAACACTTTTTCTATGAGGTCCATGGCCGTGTGTGAGCAAACAAAATTAAAATCAATAAGATATCAAAGAAAACAAGAGAGAAGTAAAATAAATAAATATGCACAAAATGGTAAAAGACACATACAAAGATACATATTTATAACAAGAAAGACAAATGACTAGAGCAGTGAGCTAAAGGTTTTCCTAGCATCCTTGGAATCAACGACAACGGCGCCAAAAACTTGATGATTGACACTGTCTAATCTACCAAATATAGGTTTAAAACAAGATAAGAAAACAAAAAAAAAGAAAAAGCTATGAACAAGTGGACTAAGGCTCACCACAATAGCATACTAAGGAAGCAAGTAACAATGAAAGTTTGAGGTCCCCGGGCGAGGATCCCCTCGGGACTACTAAAGCTAGAAGGATACTCGAATTACATAGGCAAAGGTGGTTAGGCCAAGAGACGTCCAAAGCTAGGTCACCTCGATGGTCATGGTGATAACCCCTAATTTGGTACGAGTATTGGAATACGGAATCACTTCCGCCCAAATCCTCACATGATTGTAATGCGCCTAGGGAAATCCCTAATTAAGGTCAAACACAACATCTAGGCTCAACCCTAATGGTTGGAGGGGTACGAAATACCCGATGGTCACGGCGTATTCATACATGAATCCCTTCCAAACTTGGTGTGTCTAATACTAAGGCGATGGTCACGCAACCTAGTATAACCTAGAAATCGATACACAGAGTTCTCATGCACACCAATACATCAAAGTGCACCAAGAATGAACCATAAACCACACAAATACGATACATGTAAATCAAGTATTCAAACAAGCAAGTTCATCCCAAGGTTCACCAAATGCCCGGCGACCTTGGGAGTCTAGTTTAACATCAATAAAGGAGAAAGTATAAAGAACAAGAGATACAAGCTAAAGCACATAACAAACTCCCCTAAGATGAAGAATAGAGGTGGTGATGAGAACTTGATGGATCCGTGCCAACAAGCTCCTAGATCTTCTCCTTGATAGTGCTCCTCTTCTCCACTTTGATTTGCACCTTAGATCAGCCTTCTCCCGCAGCCTTGAAGCTCTTGAAACCCTAGATGGTGGTGGAAGAGAAGTGGTGGCCAAAAGTCCCCAAGAAAAATGCCCTAAAGGCCTTTAAAACCTAATTTCAGGATGCCATGTAGTCAGGATACGGGCACTGTAGCACCCCGAATTTTGTGTTAGTTGCTACAATGGAGTGCTACAGTGAAAAATGCTACATTACCCCCTGCTACAGCAAATTGATACAGTGCCTCTGCTACAAGATTGTATGCGGCCGTTTATGCGCCCGTATGAGTGCCCGTATGGAGTTCCAAACTTAGCCATTTCTCCAAGATTTCGTGCTACAGCTCTGCTACAATGCTTCTACAGTACCCGGGGCTGGAAAATAGTCTTTTTCCTACCGATTTCTTCAAAAATCTCATTGTCCAGCTCCCCACAGTATCTTTTATACCTGTAACACGAAATAAATCAATTCAGACCAAAAACAGGGCATCCACACATACAAAATACTCTATTAATACGCAGACATACATAAATAATACGTACATTTAGGCGTTTATCAAATTTGAAGCTTTGTAAAATTGGTTTGCTACATTTACAAGGAGAGACTCTTGCCAAATTTTCCTGGATGTACTGTAGCAATACTTAGAATTCAGACCATTAACTCCATTGAGCATTATTTTTGTTTGATGAAGCTTGTATGGTCTTGTAGGGATGCTGACCAAGCATATGGCTTCAAAGCGGACCCAGAGGAGCTCTCCACCGCCCGCCTACGAGCCAAGATTCACCGACGATGCCCACATGACCGGTTATGCCCTATTGTCGAGAAAGAACTTCGGCGTTGTCCGCAAGATTGATTGGGAAACTTTAAGGAAATTACGTTGGAGGTACTTAGCTCGGTCGAGGTGTATAGTCCGCACCCCTTCACCCGACAGTTGGCCGCGTTCGGCAAGAAGCACAAGATTTCTCAAGACCAGTTAGGTGTTTATCTTGGACTCTACAAAGATGAGGACATTCACACTTCTAAGTTCAAGGATTTGCCCCGAGATTTCCCGTGCCCAGTCAACCATAAATCCTTCTGGAAGTCCATCGCTTGCACGTCATCAATGAAGGCTTCCACGATGTTGAACCCCGCTCATAGATACATTCAGGCTTTGTTATCCAGAAGTGTGAACGGTCGATCTGATTCTACCAGAGTAGTGACACGTACCGACTTGCTTTACAGTATCATTGAGCGCTACCCCATACACCTGGACTGTCTTTTTGCTGAGTTTCTTGCCCACCAGGGGACCTCGACTCGTCTCGGGATGATATTTGCCGGCCCATACATTACACGTCTGCTTAGGGGCCTTGGTTTGATTGAGCTCACCCGGGGCATGCTAATTGTGGGGGTCATTGTCCCGCTTGGATTGCCGACCTTACTTGCTATGGGGATGGTTGTTAGGTCAGGGACCATATATCGGCTTAAACGCCCGGCAGGAGGAACGTCACGGGACCCTGGGACCTCGCGGGATTCTGAGGCAAACACTAGAGAGGGGACAGAGCCGCATTGAGTGCAGCGTTGCTGAGATCCTCACATTCCTGCGTAGCTCATCTTCATCTGCTGGCACTTCATCTACCATGACCATGCGCATGGCGTCACCACCTTCACCAGATCATTAGACTCATGACACCGACTTTCAGTCTTTATTTTTTTTCATGTGTTTGTATTTTGTTTTATGCACTTAGACTTATTTTGGTGTATGTTGTACTATTTAGTTAGTTAGGGTTTCGGCCATACTAAAATATTTCTTTTTATCTAGTTTGGAATTTATCTGTTCGCTCTCCTTATTTATTTTTCGAGTTGTGATGCATTTCCTATTGTTTTCAGGACTGATCATTGAGGATGCTTCACACTTCATGGCCCTAGTGACTTACCCCTGTCCGTGTTCACTTTGGATTCACTGCATCAACTAATTAGGGAAGTCTTTTTACTCCATTTCCTTATTTTTATTGCATACCTATCACCCTGTTCTGCTGATTCATGTACATTAGGGACAATGTACGATTCTAGGTGTGGGGATGGAGTGCTTTGCCCTTATTGCATGCTTGTTTAACTATGATAGCAATGACACTTAGTTTAGGATTTCCTAGCATGAAGGGTCGACAGTTATGAGTTGTATTTCATTATTGTGCCTAAATGATGTCCTGCTTTATATTTAGTGCACTGACAGACTTTTGCACATTTACTTCCACCTCATACACTCCAACTAACCCATTACAATGTTTTGTCATTAAAATATTAAAGTCTACTTTCAATGCCTTTTTAAGAGCCTTTGATGTCCTTTGTTGTTTTATTTGGCCTTAAGTGAGTTTATTTAACAGGTTTTATACCGGGGGATATGAGATACAATATATATATATATATATATATATATAAAGTGGAGTCTATGACAGTATTCCTCTGCTATTACAACATGAATGCGTCTATGTGGACTGTAATCAAGTAGGATGGGTGGCTCTTGTGGTTGGATAGCATGTGCATCCGTCTGAAAGATTTTTGTGCAGTCTACGTTAGTCGGACTCAGGAAAAAAAACTATGTATATATGTAAGAAAAGAATAAAGTATCTTGTCTGTATCCCTTGGAGCCTATTGCACAGTCACTTGAGAGCCAAAGTTTTATTCATGACCCAAAGGACTCTTAACTGGGTATTGAGGATGCCTTTAACAGATTAATGGCGACTGCATTGTGTGTGGAGTGATTGGACACCTTTGGGTGATCCATGGTATGGAGGTTGAGGTTGGAAGTCAGCACACACTCACTAGTGCCCTTTAGATGAAACAGGACTATCCTTACCCAGTTGCCAACAGAACAACTCATTATCTGTCTTTCCTTCTAGTATTACTTATGGGGCCCTTTACTGTCGAGCTTAAGGTCGTACAGTTATTCGTTTATCTTCTTACCCCTGTTCTTCATGTTTGTTTGCTTGGGGACAAGCAAACGCTTAGGTGTGGGGATGTTTGATAAATGCCCAACTGGACGTATTATTTATGTATGTTTGCATATTTATCGAGTATTTTTATATGTGTGGATGCCCATTTTTAGTCTAAATTGGTTTATTTCGTGTTACAGGCACAATAGTTACCGTGGGGAGCTCGTCAACGAGATTTTTAGAAGAAATTAACAAGAAAAGACCATTTTCGAGCCCCGGCACTGTAGGACTCACTACAGCAACTTGCACAAAATTCGGGGTGCTACAGTGCCCATATGCAGACCGTATGCCAGGTCACATGGCGTCCCGAGAATGACCATTTAAGGGTTTTTAGTACATTTTTCTTGAGGGGAGAAGCCCTAGCTCTTGTTCTACTTGTCACCACCATCAATTCCGGGCTAGGAGCAGCCGTTGGAGGCCATTTCCGGGGAGAGAACGTCGAGGAGAGCGACATACGACGGAATCCACCTCCTTGATCCGCATTTAGGGGAAGAACGACAAGGGAAGCCACCCCTTTGGTGGCGTCTTTGGAAGAGTCATTCAGCCCCTATCTTTTGAGGGAGTGTTTCTTTGTATTGTTGGTTGTTTCCATGTATTTTATTGAGTGTTTTGTATTCATGAGCAACTAAACCGCAAGGTCACCGGATGTAGGTGAACCTTGGGGGTGAACTTGTGTAGGATGTTTGCTTGATTAGTTTTATGCATTTGGGACTTGTTTGTGAACCTTGTTTGGTGTATTTGAATGCTTGGTATGCGTGAGAACTCTGTGTATCAATGTTTAGAAAATGCTAGGAAGCATGACCATTGCCCTAATATTAGGCTCACCAAGCTTGGTAGGGATACATGTACGAATACACCGTGACCATCGGGTATTTGTACCCCTCCATTGTTAGGGTTGACATAGGTTGTGTCTTCACCCTAACTTGAGAAACTCATCATTCCCATTGCAATTGTGTGAGGATTCGAGCGGAAGGAATTCCGTACTCGATACTTATACCGGATTAGGGACCAATTTCCGTGACCATCGGGTTGGTCTACTTTAGGGTTTCTCGATCGAAACTACCCATTTGCATGCCAGTTAAGGCAACTTCCGCACTTTATTAGCCCCCTTTGGATTCCTCATCCGGGACCCTCTCGTCACATTGTTCCTACCCTCCGATTATTGCCCCCGCCTTAGATTAATTTTCATGCATGTTAATTGTCTTTTTACTTTTCTTTGCACAACACTTGTATTGATCGGCCAAACAAACATACGAAGAGGAAGTAAGGGTAGATTCTCGGACCCTTGGGAATACGACCCCCTCGCGAGTGCATGAGGGGTATTACTTGGTGACCCCGTGCACTTGCGGGTTGTTCATCAAGTTTTTGGCGCCGTTACTGGGGACCCACGAGAGATATCCGGAAAACTTAAAGTTGGTTGATTTGGTTATTGTTTTGTTTTGTGTTCCTCTTCATTGTATATATTTCGCCATCCTTTCTTTTGCATTGTCATTCCTTTGTTTTCTTCAATTTCCAAGTTTTGGCTCTTGTTATTTTATGAGGTACCAATCTTATGACAAGAGCAAGTCAAGCAAATTTAGTTGAAGCCGACGACGAAATTGAGCGAACTTTGTATCAACAGTTGAGAGAAACAACGGAAAGTTCAAGGCAACAAGAAATCCGGGTTGACTCTAGTGAGAGGCCTCAATTTACCGGGGAAGAATTCAGTGTACAAGCGCCTACAGTGCCCGCTAATAATTTCGAGATCAAGGCGAGTACTATCACGCCCCGACCCGCAAGTCCTGAGCACGACATACCGCCACGACAACACAGGGGAGGTCCAACACTGCCTCAATCCTAGTTGGCTGACAAGCTCCCCGAAAGTGCACGGGTTTGTCAAAGTAATAAAAGTTACCCCGGTGAGAGGGTAGTCGAATCCACAGGGAATAGGGAGTTAGAGTATGAAATTTCACTATTAAAACTATGCGAAGTACGGAAAAGTAATAATCGATTCGTGTGTGAATTGTGAGAACAACTATACTAAAAGACAGGAAATTAAATAGAGAGGGATGAAAGATTAGAGAGTGCAAGAAAAAGAGATTAAGGAGGATTTAACAATGAATGAAGTGGAGTATCCGAACAAGTTACCTCTAGGATCTATGCTTCTAGTGCAAGACTATGCTATTATACCTTCCTATTGATGCTAATTGAGTCGAGGAAATCCTTAGACTCACGGTCCCAAACCTAAGGTCAACCATGACTAACCCCAACATTATGCCCCGGTATTAGGATTCACAACAACCATTCACTCTATCGCTCGCACGATTAAGTCCCAGGGGAGTACATCTACCTAAACCTCACAATACGTGGGATTGCATTAAGTTCTAGGGATTCCTAGTGATTAAACCTGTTCCTATGTGTAGTTCTTACCCTTTGGTTCAGGAGGAAGAACCCTAGTCTAGATTTAGCCCCAGTGCATAGGATTCACTTCAACCCTTCACTCTGTTAGTCACGTAACTAAGCCCGAGGGGAGTTTATCTACCTAGCACTTCACTCTATCTTGACCGCTAATAAATCAAGGAAATGGAGGTAGGGAGAAATCACACCAGTAGGGAAAGGGGTACATCGCTACCTCACAGCTCTCCCTCTCAACCCTCTTCAATCTTGAATAGTCTAATCCTATAGGAGTTGTCACACCTCCAAAGGAAAACCTAGATTGCTCTCAACCCTAGTGTCACATCTAAGGGAAAACAAAAGCAAAAATAAAATCAAGATTGAAACTCAATTCTTATTCATCAATAATTGAAAAGCATAATAACAATCTCAAAGAAACATGATAACCCTAGAATTTACAAGTCCGAATACCCACAAGGGGTTTAGCTCCTCATGGAGCTATACATGTTCATCAATGTATGAAATAAAACACAAAGTAAAGACATAGATGAAAACCCCCTTGCGTATGGTGTGGCCGTGGTCTTGTCCGGCCGCGGAACGTCGGTGACGATGCCGATGACGCGCTCTAAACCTCCACGAAGTCCTCTCCAAAACCCTAGCCGCACTCCCAGAAGTTAGGGAGAAGAATAGGTTAAAAGATATCTCAAAAAGTCTCCAAATTGGGCTTTTATAATGTGGAGTCGCGGCTTTAAATTTGCTGAAAACGGGATTTCACACGGCCTTTAAATTACTATAACACGAGCACTTATCAAATCCCCCCACACTTAAGCTTTTGCTTGTCCTCAAGCAAAAATAACACGTGAAAGTACTTGGTAAGAACAATTGAAAGTGCTCGGCCTTAGGTTCACCAAAAATATGCAAAAGAAGCATTCTACAAGTAAGGGGAAATCCAAACAATGCATAAGGTTATCATTGCTTTAGCTAAAAACTCGAATCAAAAAGGATAAAAACTCGAAAATGTGTTAGTGTGTGCGAATTCACACAAGAGAAACAACGAGTACTTCTCAAACTTTGGTTAGAAAGGACTTATTTATATACAAAAACAAAAATAGGGGAGGAAGTAGTAGCTTCACACTTCCTTGAAGGTAGCCCTTTCCTAGGCGGCCGCCAAAGGTGGCTTTCATACTTTCGAGGAGGTAGCTCTTTCTACCGGGGTAGTAGCTTTCACGCATCCCATGAGATAGCTCTTTCTCTCATTAGGGCATAACTTGTATCCGACTTATGAGAGTAGCTACAAACTTCATAGGCGGTAGCTCTTTCCACCCGAAATGCATAATTAAATCAAAGCTAATATTTACAAACTCATATACTTTTTTTTCTTTTCTCTTTTCCATATTTTTTTCAATTTTTTTTTATGCATTTTCCAAAGTAAAACTAAGAACGACGATAAACTTGTCCTTAAAAACTTCAAGATTGAGTTTCCAAAAGATTCCAAGAGTAAGTTGTGCAATATGAGAATATCGAGCAAAAAATTCCTAAAATTCAAGTTGAAACTAGAGCATGATAGGTCACAATGTTAAAAATTCTCCTAAACTATAGGAATACAACCGTTATAACTAAGGTGAACCGCCATAGGCTACATGAGCATAAGCAATTGAACGCACAAGTAAAGGTGTGTGCAATGTGAACTCCCCCCCACACTTAAGATGTACATTGTCCCCAATGTACGCATGCAAGCACAATTAAAAATTAAGAATTGTAAAATAATTAGTGTGGAAGTAGGCAATTGAAACATTACTCCCCTGAACTGCAAGTGTTGCATTTGATGGAGCTAGGTGCATTGAGAGTTGAGTCTCAATGGGTTGTGAAGCACACATGGTCCCATGATCGTGTTTATGACTATTCCTTAGATTCCTTTCATCCAAGACCATCTGCGCACACATACACAAGGGTTCAGTATAGCTCAATAAAAACTCGAGTATATAAAATATGAAAATGAAATACAACTCGAGATAAAAGAAAAGCTAAATAAAAGATAAACTCAGAAGGAGAGTCCTTTCTGAGTAATACTAGTCCAAAATAAAATAGAAAATACAAGAATGAAAATCAAATAAAAATAAAATCTAAGACGCCTCAGCGTCAGTGTCCTGAATAGAAGCCTCTGGTGCTGCTGAAGGCTCTGTCGGTGATGGTGGATCTGCTACTACTGGTGCTGGTGATGCTGGTAGTGGAGGAGTGGAAGCTCGGGGTCGGACCACGAATGATGAAGTCATGGCTCGCTCGAGTAACTGCTGTATGCTGTGTAATCGAGCCATGACCTCTGTGTGCTGCGTTACCTGTGTGGCCCTGACCTCAGCCACCTCTGTCTGTAGCACCCCCACTGCGCTCTCGAGGCGCTCCAGTCGATCCTGGCCTCGGGAAGGTGAGAAGATGCGCAACGGAGGTGGCTCCGGTGCGGTGGGTGGTACCTCGGTCTCTGTGTCCGCTGGGGGTGGTTCTAATGTTGCCTGTGACCCCTCCGCCTGATCTGTACGAGGAATGATCAAAGTGTAAACTCCTGGTCCTGATCTGCGGACCATCCCCATCATCCTCAGGGTCTCCATGCCTAACGGAGCCGGTGTAGAAGTCCTCTCAGCGCCACATACTCCGTCTCGAAGTCCTAACCCCATAATCAGTCGCGTGATAAACGGGCTTGAGAAGATCACTCCCACCCTGGGGTACTGGCCCTGATAGCGGATGTACTCTGCTACAATATGCCCCAGGTGGAGTGGCTCTCCCTCTACCATCGAATATAGGTACAGGAGCTCCTGACGGCTCAGAACCGCCGTACTGTCTCCCCTGCCACTCACTGATCGGCTGAGAATAGCATGGAGGTACCTGTACAAGGCCTTGGTCAAATATGTGGCCTTGGACACTCCTGGCTCGTACTGTCCCTGGCCACATAACCTACTGTACGCACGCTGCGGGGTCAAAGTACCCGGGTAGTCTGTGTGTAGCAATGCGTACTCCTCTGTCTCGGTATGTGCCTGATCATACAGTCCCATCCGTACTGAAAACTTGGTCATGCTCAAAGCGAAGTGTCGACCAAGGGCCTGGAACTGAATGGTATTAACATCGGTGAAACTGTCGTACCCCCGGTCGAACTCGAATGAGGAGAGCACCTCCAGCGTAAGTGATCTGATCGCTGGCTCTTGAATGGAAAGGAGTCTGCTCCAATACCCCACTGAGAGGAGCTCCTCGACCTCACCTACCATCTCTGCTCCCCCCTGAATGTCTCGTAGAATGCTCAAATCGGGGAAACAGCTCTGTCCAAAGCGGAGGTCTGATAATCGCTTGAACCGTTCTCGAAGCTCAGGTGATGGGAAATCTACCACTTCGGGAGGTGGGGTAGGCTCACGCTGACGCTTCCCAGCCGACTTCTTAGACCTAGAAGCCATATCGACGGTGTGGACGAATACAATTGAGAAATCGGCCGAAAAACTCCAATAAAATCCTCCAAAAAGCTCGGAGACAGTCGGGGAAGTAGTAGAGAGGGTGGGAGAAGAGTTTAGAATGAAAATGTCAAGTGGCACGAGTGAAAAACAAAAAGAAATCGCGCGGCTTTTGAAGTTCTGGGAATTCACACGGCCGTGTAACAATGCCACACGGCCGTATGCCTCTGAATTATGGTTCACAGGGGCTGACACACGCCCCTGTGTGAATTCTGTTCACTCTCTGGGCTACCCCACATGGCCGTGTGGATATTCCACACGGCCGTGTGCCTATATAGGAAGATCCACAGGGGCCGATACACGGCCCTGTGGATTCACTAGAAAACACAGCAAGTCTCTAAAAAATTCCACACGGCCGTGTCTTAATTCCACACGGCCGTGTGCCCAACCTGGCCAAGAACAAGGCTGGCTACAGGGGCACATCACACGCCCTTGTGACCTCTCTGGCTTGCCCGAGAAATACCAAGTGTTTCACACGGCCGTGTGAATAATCAACACGGCCGTGTGCCTTTCACAAGCTCATCCACAGAGGCACCCACACGCCCCTGTGTATTCTCGGGAAGAAGGGGTTTCTCTGCAGAGTTTCACACGGCCGTGTGGAATTTCCACACGGCCGTGTGCCTTGGCACAGTGGCATTCACAGGGGCACCCACACGCCCCTGTGGACTCTCTGGAAAAGAGTTTAAGTTCTGTGAATTTCCACACAGCCGTGTGTTAATTCCACACGGCCGTGTGCCCCTTCTGAAGTTTTTCACAGGGGCAAGGTCACGCCCCTGTGCCCTGACTGGTTGAGCTCTGATTTGGTAACACACGGCCGTGTGTTAATTCCACACAGCCGTGTGTTTTCTCTGGTTCACTTAGGAAAATTCACAGACTCTTCCAAAAATTTCAGAAACTCTTTTAAAACACTTAGAGCCTGTACAAATCATAAAAACACGACCAGAGACCATAGAAAACACACTCAACCGACTCAAACTTCGTCAATTATCATTAAGGCACACGAAAATATCAATAATCCACAATCGAAATCGCAGCACATGCATTAAAACTTCAAGACACCAAAACTAAGATCCTTATTCAATCTAACTAAACTAGATCCTAGGAAAACTGTAAAACCTTGGGTTGCCTCCCAAGAAGTGCTTGTTTAACGTCACTGAGCTTGACGTACCTCTTCCTTACCTTATGGCGGCTTGAAAAGAGTGTATTCCTCCCGACAAGACATTGCATAGCTACTTCCTTTAAACCAAAAATCTACTTGCCAGAGTAGAGTATTTGTTGGAGGGTCCAACCATCTTACTTTTGGCCTCCAAGGAAACAATTTGGGTTGAGAATTGTCCAAGCTTAGCATAGGTGGGTCATTGGATGGTTTAAATATCCTCCCCACATCTTTTTCCCTTCCCAAAGTCTCTTTCTTGCTTTCTATGAGTTGATCAATCCCAAAGAATGGTACTTGTTCCATTACCTTAGGGTTTGCTTCTTCTTGTGTATCTTCATCTTGAAAGGAACATGTCACTAGCAAATCCCCTTGAAAATTTTCTCGCTCACAAGCACCATCTTTATTCAAGCAATCCCAATTAAACAATTGATGTTCTTCTTTTTCCTCTTCAATTTCTACAGCAATGTACTTGGTCTGTCCCATTTCTTCATTATTGTTCACTACCACATCATCTCTACAAGGAACTTGAGTTGCTTGCTCAAATGCTTCATTTTCCTTGGAGAGTGTGTCAAGTATCCATCCTAATTGATGCTCAAGATTGTTATAGGAGTCTTCATGACACTTCCGTGTGGCATCCATACTTTGGAAAGAGGCATCGGATGCTTTAACAAAGTTATCTAGCGCTTTTTTCCACTGAGGTTCATCCTCTTTAAGTATCTCATCCTTTTGAAATTGTTCTTGAGGTGCTTCCCAATGTTGTCCATCATTATTCCATAAAACATTTTGGTAGCTCCTTTCATTTGGATGATATGTGATGTAGCATGGGTTGCTTTGTTGTTGTGAAGCAAAAATTCTATCAACCTTTTTACTTAGAGCTTCAACTCGAGAATATAGCTCAATAGCTTGATCAATCTCCATTTAGGTTCCTTGCAAGAAAGAGTAAACATACAAAAGAAAACAATTTAGAGTGATTGAAGAATAAGAAATTGTGAAATAGAAAATGAAGTGGATAGCTAAAATAGTGAAAAACAAATATCTAAAACGCCTATTCCCCGGCAATGGCGCCAAAAACTTTGACAGGCTCCCCGAAAGTGCATGGGTTTGTTGAAGTAATAAAAGTTACCCCGGTGAGAGGGTAGTCGAATCCACAGGGAATAGGGAGTTAGAGTATGAAATTTCACTATTAAAACTATGCGAATTACGGAAAAGTAATAATCGATTCGTGTGTGAATTGTGAGAACAACTATACTAAAAGACAGGAAATTAAATAGAGAGGGATGAAAGATTAGAGAGTACAAGAAAAAGAGATTAAGTAGGATTTAACAATGAATGAAGTGGGGTATCCGGACAAGTTACCTCTAGGATCTATGCTTCTAGTGCAAGACTATGCTATTATACCTTCCTATTGATGCTAATTGAGTCAAGGAAATCCTTAGACTCACGGTCCCAAACCTAAGGTCAACCGTGACTAACCCCAACATTATGCCCCGGTATTAGGATTCACAACAACCCTTCACTCTATCGCTCGCACGATTAAGTCCCAGGGGAGTACATCTACCTAAACCTCACACTACGTGGGATTGCATTAAGTTCTAGGGATTCCTAGTGATTAAACCTGTTCCTATGTGTAGTTCTAACCCTTTGGTCCAGGAGGAAGAACCCTAGTCTAGATTAAGCCCCAGTGCATAGGATTCACTTCAACCCTTCACTCTGTTACTCGCGTAACTAAGCCCCAGGGGAGTTTATCTACCTAGCACTTCACTCTATCTTGACCGCTAATAAATCAAGGAAACGGAGGTAGGGAGAAATCACACCAGAAGGGAAAGGGGTACATCGCTACCTCACAACTCTCCCTCTCAACCTTCTTCAATCTTGAATAGACTAATCCTATAGGAGTTGTTACACCTCCAAAGGAAAACCTAGATTGCTCTCAACCCTAGTGTCACATCTAAGGGAAAACAAAAGCAAAAATAAAATCAAGATTGAAACTCAATTCTTATTCATCAATAATGGAAAAGCATAATAACAATCTCAAAGAAACATGATAACCCTAGAATTTACAAGTCTGAATACCCACAAGGGGTTTAGCTCCTCATGGAGCTATACATATTCATCAATGTATGAAATAAAACACAAAGTAAAGACATAGATGAAAACCCCCTTGCGTATGGTGTGGCCGTGGTCTTGTGCGGCCGCCGAAGATCGGTGACGATGCCGATGACGCGCTATAAACCTCCACGAAGTCCTCTCCAAAACCCTAGCCGCACTCCCAGAAGTTGGGGAGAAGAATAGGTCAAAAGATATCTCAAAAAGTCTCCAAATCGGGCTTTTATAATGTGGAGTCGCGGCTTTAAATTTGCTGAAAACGGGATTTCACACGGCCGTGTGGAATTTCCACACGCCCGTGTGAAGTTTGTGGAATTCTGATTTTTGGTCGACTGTGAACAGTAACTTGCTACAGTGCATCTACAGTGATTGTGCCGAAACGCTCCCGGATTCGTCGTTCTTCATTGAGGCCGTTGAATTGGGCACAAAATCAACGGTAGATCGTGTCGATTGCTTCGAATCGCCTAATTGGTGAAGTTATCATTGTTGGCATGAGTTAGACTTATTATGAATGTGACTGCCTTTGTGCCCCTCCAAAGGAGGTTGGTACACACTCACAAGTCTATGCTCACGCCTTGCTCCTTGCTTGGCCCGAAAATCTTCCCAATAATGCCAAACACGACCTAACTTCGTTCCTTTCCTTCATTTTATCTTCACAACCCTACAATGCACAAAAGTAAACAATTGCACACTTTTTAGTGATAAAATCTAATGAAATTAATACTCATTGCAAAATAATAACACTTCGTATTACTATAACACGAGCACTTATCAGTGGCCGTAAGGCTAACCTGTTCCCTGTACAATACATCTATAATCATAATACAACACTCAACAACAATATTTATATTACTCATACAAGGTATCACACACTGATACTCATAACAAGGAGTACATAAGGAAGATAATAACAACCACTCCAAATAGAGGATACATTCCTCCTACAAAACATAGACTAGACTGGCATACAAAGTGTTCAAGTATGGAAAGACATGATACAGTTCAACAAATACATAGTGGATCCCTGATAATACATGCAAAGACATAATAACATACACCAGTCAAAATGAGAAGACAATGACGACTCTAGCCAAGCACTTCACGTCTTCACCTCTGCGCTGTGCTATCACCTGTGAGGAAGAAAGAGGGGGTGAGTAACTAGGTTACTCAGTGAGGGGTTAGTCATAGGACTATAGTTCAAGCATGACCAAATTGAAATAAAACATCATAAAAATATTTCAATACTTAATAAGAATGAAACATGCCTTGAGTAACAAATATCTCATAAGAACATAGCTTTTCTCATTGAAATACAAATAGAGGTTCCTTGAAATCATCATGAAAACACATGCCATCCTGGACCTAGCATAAGCACAATTCTCATCGATAGATTCGAATATCAAGATACTTAGAAATAAGTAATTCATCGATCATAAATCAACAATAATGTCCAGAATGGCCTCAAAAACTCTTTGTCGCTAACCATGGCCTTGGTTAGGTCTGGAGCTACCAAGATGCGCGTATCTTGGCATTGGCCGCTGGGAAGTTCGTGTGGTGACTCCGAATAACCCAACGATACCCATGTCATGGATCTACGCTCCCACCTGACATGGTATAACCATTTTTGATAGCATTCCACGCCACCTCTATATAGGTCGGCCCGTGGAAACCATCCAGTTCTTACTGCAGCAAGTTCTGGAGCTCGGCTCCCATGTCACCAACAAAGAATTTAACAATAGCTTGGCCCGTAGGCTCAATATATATATCATGATAACATAATTCTCAATAAGAGACAATAAGTGTTCACAATGGTAGTTCTCACTCCAAGAGTGATCAATTTGATCAAAATATCAATAATGAAACTAGTTTCATCAAAAGTATCATATAAAGGTGTCTTTTGAAGATACACTTCGAGCATTGCATTAATAACATGAAAATCAACTTGTTTTCATATGCCTTTGTTCATCATGATGAGAACATCAATTCTCTTGAAAACATATAGCTTAAAACATGTATTTTTAACATAGAGTTTCAAATCATAAGCAACTTATATACACTTTGCAAGAATTTAAGAAATACGCCAATATCATAAATCATCATGATTCTAAACATCATTCTAGGTTTTGAATAAGTTTAGTGATAAACGCCTAACTGTACGTATTATTTATGTATGTTCGTGTATTCTTTGAGTATTTTTATATGAGTGGATGCCCGTTTTCGGTCTAAATTGGTTTATTTCGTGTTACAGGTACAAAAGATACCGTGGGGAGCTCGACAACGAAATTTTAGAAGAAATCGGCAAAGAAAACACCATTTTCGAGTCACTGGTACTGTAGCGGCTGTAGCAACACTGTAGCACGAGGTTTTGTTGAAAACGGCTAAGTTTGGAACTTCATACGTGCACTGGATTGGCCGTATACGGCTTCTGTAGCAGAAGCACTGTAGCAACACTGTAGCACAAGTTTTTGGCAAAAACGGCTAAGTTTGGAACTTCATACGGGCACTGGATTGCCCGTATATGGCTCCTGTAGCAGCATTTTACTGTAGCACTCACTGCATCAACTTACACAAAACTCGGGGTGCTACAGTGCCCGTATGTCGGCCCGTATGCCAGCCCGCATGAGTTGCTGGAATTGGGTTTTTAAAGGGAGTTAGTTCATTTTTCAAGAGAGGAGCCCTAGGTCTTGAGCCAACTTGCTACCATCTTCAAATCGGAGCTAGGAGCTGCCGTCGGAAGCCATTTCCGGGGAGAGAACGACGAGGAGAGCGACATACGACGAGATCCACCTTCTTGATCCTTAGTTGAGAGGAGAATCGACAAGGGAAGCCGCCTCTTTGGTGGCGTCTTTGGAACGTCATTCGGCCTCTATCTTTTGAGGGGGTGTTCTTATCTATGTATTTG
Organism: Dioscorea alata; assembly: GCA_020875875.1. NCBI lineage: Eukaryota > Viridiplantae > Streptophyta > Magnoliopsida > Dioscoreales > Dioscoreaceae > Dioscorea > Dioscorea alata. Next base: position 9,791,214 of record CM037015.1, read on the forward strand.
GTTGTTTTGATGTATTCTCTTGTGTATTTTGTATTCATGGGCAACTAAACCCCAAGGTCACCGGATGTAGGTGAACCTTGGGGGTGAACTTGTGTAGGATGCTTGCTTGACTTGATTTATGCATTTTGGGACTTGTTTGCGAACCTTGTTTAGTGTATTTGATTGCTTGGTATGCATGAGAACTCTGTGTATCATTGTTTAGATAATGCTAGTATTAGGCTCACCAAACTTGGTAGGGATACATGTATGAATACGCCGTGACCATCGGGTATTTGTACCCCTCCAATAGTTAGGGTTGACCTAGATTGTGTCTTCGCCCTAACTTGAGAAACCTTTTGCTCCCTTTGCAATCGTGTGAGGATTCGAGCGGAAGGAATTCCGTATTCGATACTTGTACCGGATTAGGGACCAATTTCCGTGACCATCGGGTTGGTCTAACTTCGGGTTTCTCGGTCCAAACTACCCATTTGCATGCTAGTAAGGCAACTCCCGTACTTTAGTAGCCCCCTTGGTATCCTCATCCGTGACCCTCTCGTTGTATTATTTTACCCCTCGATTATTGCCTCCACCTTAGAGCACTTTATTTGCATGTTAATCATCTTTTTACTTTCTTTTGCACAACAGTTGACTTGATCGGCCAAACAATCATACGAAGAGGAAGTAAGGGTAGATTCTCGGGCCCTTGGGAATACGACCCCCTCACGCATGAGTGAGGGTATTACTTGACAATCCCGTGCACTTGTGGGTGAGCCACCATTTAGCAATAAGGATTTTATAAATTTCAAACAAGCAGCTTAATATTGATAAGTGCTTGAGTATACATGTTTTATCCACTTGTTTTACATGCATTGAGCATCATTTTACCATGGATTATGTCTCATAAAGTGTATTTTGGCGTTCTTTTATGCAATTAGGCTGTGAAAGTATTGAAGGAGGAAAAGGAAGCAAAGATGGGTTATAAAGACCTATTGTTGGGAGTTTTTGTACAACACAAGTGTTAAGGCACAAGAGGGGATCATGCACATGAGGGTGTGTGCAAACTTCCAGAAGAATTCAAGCCAATTTGTGTGATGGAAGGGCACAAAGCAGTCACACCTTCATGTCCTTCTTGTGTAAAGATAGCTAAAGCTTTCAAATGATGGTTCGATGGAGAAGATGTCTTATAACTCACCATATGAATGTGTGCCCGACCATGTTGCCTTAAGAAATCACTGTTCATGACACCGCGTGGGAATTTTGCAGCCCACACAACTGCGTGGGATCTCACGTGGTCGCGTGGAGGCACGTGACTGGCGTGTTTCAGACTTATAAATAGCCCTTTTTGCCGATTCTTTTGGTATCTTTTGTGTGGCTTTTGAGAGGCAAAGCGGCTAGGGTTTGAGGAGGAGGTCTTTGCCGAATTGGAGGGCCATTCTTCACCAACTTTGTTAGTTCTTTCCTCCATCATAGCATCGAGGGAGTCATTGGAAACCTAGCTTCGGAGAAGGATCCTTCAAGACGTTGAGCGACCCATCAAGGCCATCATCACGAATTCAAGGGGGTTTATTTCCATGCTTTACATTGCTTTTCATTGTGTTATGTTTTGCTTTGTAATAAGCCCCATGGAGGGCTAAACCCTAGTAGGTATTTGGGCATGTGAACCCTAAGATCTTACTCTTTATATTGATTTACTTCATGATTTCTATTGAATCTGAGTTTATTTGAGTTTCAATCTTGTTTCATCATTGCTTGCATGCCTTATCGATTCATATGGTTGTTTGGTATGCTTGATTTGTTGCCTTGGTGAGAGAGAGGTCACCATTGGGGTTAGAACATATGAGATTGAAGAGGATTGAGAGGGTGAGTCATGAGATAGTGGAGTGTCCCCTTTCCTTTCCGACTGAGTGTTTCCTATCTCCATATTCCCTAAGTTCTTTGCAACCATATTTGGTGTGAGGCATGAGATTGAGAGATTTCTCCGCAGGGACCTTGTACGGGGTTAGGGATCTTTTACCTAGAAGTAGGGTTAGATCTATTTTTAGGAATCGGTTTCACTCTTAGGTATCCCCAGAGTTTATTGCGGTCATATGGGGTGTGAGGTGTTGAGATTGAGTGATTTCTCCGCCGGGACCTTGTAGGGGACTAGTATCAGTGGCCTGGAGGCAGGGGCCGATTGTTCTTGGATTACCTCGACTCATACAACTCGGCCTAGAAGAATTAAGTGAATCTTGTACTTCATGTTAGATCCTAGGGGGAACATTGCCCGGGTACCTCATCTTTATTGATTGAGTTCTCCCTTTATTTACCCTTGGCCTATTCATCTCTGGTATTAATTTTTATGCACACTAGATCACCACAACATCACATCTACCCTTAGGCTAGTTAGCAGAGGAGAAGTTAGTACTAGTAGCCCTGTTCCCTGTGGATTCGACTACCCTACTCACCAGAGTAATTATTACTTCAACAACCCGTGCACTTGCGGTACACACACGCAAGGGGTGTGTCAAATATCAAGAAATATCATGCATGAATCATAGTCCAACTTTGGTAATTTCCCACTCACAAACTTGGCGAGCAAATGCCTCGAAATCACTTCTCCACCGGTTCTTTGCCCTTACTTGAAGCCTCAGCTCCTAGAAGCCGTTAAACAACCAAACAAGCAACCAAACATCATCAAACACTTGGTTAACTATGATGAAGAAAGAATGCTCAAAAGGAGGGATGGTTGCTTCTAGGGTTTGCTAAACACCATAGCAAAGAGTTCTAGCAAGAAGAAGACCTCTCACAACTCATAAAACAAACAAGAAAAGCAAGGATGACCTAACATGTCAGTGCTACAGTAATTCCGGAATTAGGGTTTTGAAGGTTCAAGGATTTCATGAAGTTAAAGCCATACAACTCAATAAAATCAACCCTCAAAAGATTAGCCATCAAAGAGGAAGAAAAGAGAAGCTGTGCGGCCTGTGCACAACCCCGCACAGTTTTGTGCGGTCTGTGCACAGCCCATTCGCCCATAAAACTCCTCTAAAATACGACCAAAACACGCTCAAACACCCAGCAACCAACTCCAAAGATTCGACAAAAATATTCAAAGAAAACTTAATGGGGAAACGACAACAACATTTAAGACAATCGAAATAACAAACAAGGGCAAAGAGACCAAAACTCCACATCCTACCCCCCTTACAGAAATTGCGACCTCGAAATTTCACATACCACTAGGTTCAAACAAATGAGGGTACTTTCTCAACATCAAATCACTTTCACCATTGGAATGACCTTTCGATGAAGCACTTTCTCTTGGCGATCAAAAATCATCACGGGTTGCACTTCAAACTTTAAATCTTCTCTCATGTCAGCTGGTGGCACTTCAAGACAATGAGATGGGTCGGGGATATACTTCTTCAACATGGACACATGGAACACGTTATGAATCTTCTCCAACTCAGGCGGTAACTCCAATCGATATGCTACCGGTCCAATCCTCTTTAGGATAAAAAATGGACCTATATACCGGGGATTCAACTTTCCCCTACCTCAAAACCGAGTTACCCCTTTCCATGGAGAGACCTTCAAGAACACTCTATCTCCAATCTCAAACTCCAAGAATCTTCTGCGGTTGTTAGCATAGCTCTTTTGACGATCTTGGGCTGCTTTTAGTTTGTCTTTAATCACTTTCACTTTCTCAATAGTCTGGTCTATCAATTCCACACTCTGAAGCTTCCTTTCTCCAACTTCATCCCAACAAAGAGGTGTTCTACACTTTCTTCCATACAAAGCTTCATATGGAGCCATACTGATGCTTGCTTGGAAACTGTTGTTGTAGGCGAATTCCACCAAAGCTAGGTGTTGATCCCAACTCCCTTGGAAATCCATAACACAAGCTCTCAACATGTCTTCAGGGCTCTGAATGGTCCTCTCGGACTGACCATCTGTCTGAGGATGGTAAGCGGTGCTGAACTTCAGTGTTCTACCCAAAGCTTCTTGAAATCTTAGCCAAAAATGAGAAGTGAATCTAGGGTCTCGATTTGAAACTATAGAGACTGGCACTCCATGCAACTTCACTATCTCATCAATGTACAACTTTGCCAATCTCTCCAATGAATACTTGGTATGCACTGCTAAGAAATGTCCTGACTTGATTAGTCTGTCCACTATCACCCTGTCACGCCCCGAACCCAGTCTACCTGGACCCTGGACGCCGACAAATGGCCGTACATCTATAAGGCAGAAACCAAGTAGACATACAAGGCCTCAAAACCTGATCCAAACAAAACAAAGAAACAGACTAAGTGGTTTGCAAAAATCAAAACAAGCTTATTCAAATAAAACTTAGGCCCACACAGACGGGACTTATTACATACTAATAGGACGGCGTTTGCCCAACGTTCCCCGCTAAGCTATCCGCCACCCAAACTCTACTCCTTATCTGAAAAGATAATTCAACAACATAATGAGCTTAAAAGCCCAGTAAGTACCCACTAAAAATATAGGGATCACTTTAAAAGTCAAAATACAAAAATATCAAATATCAAAAATCAGATTTTATTTCAACAAATATAGATGTCAAAAATGCTGAGCATATAGGTCCCCCAAATAACTATTGCCAAAACAAAACCACAGAATTCATATATTTACCCTCAGTGACCCGAGACAAAATTATCAGAAGTCATATTTTTACCCTCGGTGACCCGAGCCAGAATTATCAGAGGCCGTTATTCTTCACCGACGGAAAGCGCTGGGAAACTATAGTTTCTAGTACAAAATACGTGTCGACACGGTCAATGATTAACCCCCAGTGACAGGGTTAGTGCAAAGTTAATTGGGGACTAGTTTTTATGTCAAAATACGTCATATACACAAAACAATAATCTGTCAGAATTCAGACTGAGCAAAATACAAACCAATTTGCAAAGCAACATTCTTAGCAGTTGTGTGATCCCATTTTCCATAGCAAAATAAACCAGTTATTTTAATCCAAACATGAATATATAATTGAAAAAAATATTAATAATAATTAATCAGAAATTAACAAAATTTACGTAATATATATTTAGATAAACTATCTAAATACTTTAGAAATTAATAATCCAAATTTAAACAAATATTTAAATCTTTCAGATGATTCTAATCCAAAATAAAATATCATTAACTCAAAATTTCAAATAATTTAAAGTAATTTCGAAAATAATAACAAATAAATAATTCAAAATATAATTCAAAATAAACAGTATTTTTCTCAAAAATTCCAAAAGTTCAGAAAGCTAGAATTTTCAAGTATATATACATATAATAGGATTTATATGTGGTATACTTACCTGATTAACACCCAAAAACTCCAAATCCCAAGTCGAACAAGTTTCCTCAAAAAACCCGAAATTTGAGAATAATTTTCAAGGATATCAAAAACCAATCTAACACAAGCAAGAAAATTGAAAGAAAGATACAAATGCAAAAGGTCAGGCTATCACTTTGCTCACCCAAGAATTTGATCATTTCCAAGAGTATAATAGTATTTAACCACTCTAAATTGTCATACTAAAATTCTATCATGACCCATGAGTACTAAATCAGCCACAAGTTTGTCTATCTTTTCCCAAATCACAAAATTATAAATTCTAAGGATAATAAACAGCCAAGGCTATGACATATCCAAAATTTACATGGTTGAGAGCACTACTCAATGCACACTATTCAATTGAATCTCCAACTATTTCTGCAGACTTGTAATTCAGACGTGTCCCTTTCAAACATGGATATCTCTCAAAATACAACTTAAAAATAAATGAAATTTAACAGACAATCAGATAACTTAATAATAAACAATCTTTCTATTTTTCATCTCATCCAATTTAATTTCTATGATCATCAAAAATGGCCATAATTCTTCAAGTTCTGCACAGAAATATCATCCGAGATAATTATACTAATAAAACTATATCTCACAAACTACAGATGCATAAAATCTGAAAATTTGCAGGTAATTAGATAACATCAAAATCTACAACTTTTATACAAAAATAAACGTCTAAAGCAGACTATAAACCCATAAAACAAATCAAAATCTCTTAAAGGCCTGCACAGAAATCCTACCTGACGCACCTGCATTCAAAGGCTATATCTTACAGGATACAACTTTAAAAATTCTGAAATTTGTCAGGTACTTAGCCAACATCTAACTCTACAAGTTTATTATTTTACTCTCTTCCAAAATCTGCCTTTAAGACCACTAAAATCGAAGAGGGATTTCTGCCATTATAAAAAACGAAATCTGAAACCTAATCAATTTAAACTCGAACTCCTCAAAAAAGAAGCTAACCTAACTAATCCATCACTAACATTCGACAATAATAGATCAAGATCTAGAAAACAACAATTCTACAATTTGGTCAAAAATCCGAGAAACAAGATGCTCACCTCAACAATAACACTGAAATCAACCCTAGATGACGATATCCTTCTCCCATCCTCGCTGCCGACACCACCCGCAAAGAGGGAGAGGAAGATGACGCTACGTCTTCTCTTTTCCTAATGGCGATCTAAAACGGAGGAGGCGAAGAGGTGGCTAGGGTTTTAAAACTGAAAATAAAATCAACGGCTAGGATCAAAAAATATCAAAGGCCAAGATTAAAAAAAAATATCAATGGCTAGGATCAAAAATATTAAAGGCTAGGATTAAAAATATGGGGTGGGGCTCACAACACTTCCTCCCTAAAAAGGAGTTTAGTCCTCTAAACTCTCACTTGATTACCCAAAAATTCAAAGAACAAGGGATTCAAACAAAACTTGGCTATGATTTTAATCAGACAACAATAGTCACAACAAATGAACAACAAACAAATCTTGGGTTGACTCCAACTTATACCAAACATAACTTAGAAATCAATGCTTTGGGCATCCTCTATTAATTATCAATCTTAGAATCTATTATCATGTTAGTTGTCATCCAGACCTCAAATTGGACTTACAGTGCAAATACAATACCACCATCGCAATACATCAAAATAATTCATTTGGAAACATCAATGCCTCCTGCATCCCATGGATATGATGACTAAATCAACCAGATTTTGAAAATATTAAAAACCCATCAGTTTCTTTCTCATATACTATAATACATGTTGCTTACTAAAATCACCCAACATGATTATCATAGACCCGATTTTACAACCAACAAGCATCGCTCAAAATAAGGAAGAACATCAAAATATGCACATACTCAAGTCCAACAATATCATGACACCCATAATTTTTCCTCATTAAGTAAAGATCAAATTGCTAATAGAAGCAACAAAAATCATAATTCAAAACTTCACTGTATAGCAATAGGAAAAAGACATTACTCATTTTGGAAACAAGTAGCCTTGACAAAAAAATCCTAGCTCAATAAATATCTTTTTATCTTACTAACATCAACAATGCAATAGCATTATCATTGCATTAGCAATCATCAAGTATGCACAATCCATAAATTTGCCTGATTTTTTCCCTCAAATAGAATATTATAGCAGTACTCAAACTTACCAAACCACATGATTCCTATTTCAAATAAGTTTAGACTCACCAAGATACAATGTGACCAAGTTTCATAATATTCTTAGCTTTCCTCAAATTATGGCATCAATATGAATCTCACACAATTTCAGCACATTTATATTCGAGGTTAGTCTTACAAGATCATAAATATCTTCTAAAATACATATCCAATTGCAGAGATATTTTACAGACAAGTAATTAAGAACATATTGAACAATTTTTCTATTTTGAACTTTGGCCAAATGTTCCTCTAAAATCATCAAAAATGCCATTTAACCTTAAGGTCCTATATCACAGTGCCATCCGGGATATACATATGTAAAGGAGCAAACCTCTTAGAATACAAATTTGATAACTTCAAAATTTTGCAAGTAGCTATGTATGGAAAGGTACCACAATTCTCTAGCTTTAAGATTCTCTAGGTTCTATATCTAAGTCTCTAAATTTGCGGTATAATTTCAACCATCTCACATCAAATCCTGAAAATCACAATACTTATGCTTCTATATAAAACCATACAAGAGCTCAACTCTAATCATTTTTTTTTTATCATCAAATCTATAATTTCATGAATCATTTATCGTCGTGTCCAAACCAAAATCAGATACAATATAATCAGACAAGATCCAATCATAAGTTCCAACCAAAGCAAGATCCCTCAATTCAAATTACCAAATCCAATTACTCATATCCTAACATGCAACTTCCGACAAGGAATTTAAAGTAAAAAAATGGCATCTAAAGGAAAATATAGCGACAACCACAACCTTTTCTAGTCCCAAAAGTCCAAGATTGTCAATCCATAAAATTTTCCTTGGTTTGAAAGTTAAGGCAAACTAATGCAAATAGGTAACTACTGCACATGCTAATAAATTACAAACAATACATAACCACAAGATTTCTTTACTGAGAGTAAAGAGAGTCACTAGTAGACTTACTCGAAGGGTGCTAAAAAAAAAAAACACCAAGTCAATAACAAAAGACCAATCAAAGGCAGAAGTTCAAGGATGCAAATCAAAGCTATAGGTTAGGTCAAAACTGGAACTAAACTTTTGATCGAACACACTAATAACATCAAAATTTTACTAAAGCTCTGATACCACTAAATTTGTCACGCCCCGAACCCAGTCTACTTGGACCCGGGACGCCGACAAACGGCCGTACATCTATAAGGCTGAAACCAAGTAGACATACAAGGCCTCAAAACCTGATCCAAACAAAACAAAGAAACAGACTAAGTGGTTTGCAAAAATCAAAACAAGCTTATTCAAATAAAACCTAGGCCCACACAGACGGGACTTATTACATACTAATAAGACGGCGTTTACCCAACGTTCCCCGCTAAGCTATCCGCCACCCAAACTCTACTCCTTATCTGTAAAGATAATTCAACAACATAATGAGCTTAAAAGCCCAGTAAGTACCCACTAAAAATATAGGGATCACTTTAAAAGTCAAAATACAAAAATATCAAATATCAAAAATCAGATTTTATTTCAACAAATATAGATGTCAAAAATGCTGAGCATATAGGTCCCCCAAATAACTATTGCCAAAACAAAACCACAGAATTCATATATTTACCCTCGGTGACCCGAGACAAAATTATCAGAAGTCATATTTTTACCCTCGGTGACCCGAGCCAGAATTATCAGAGGCCGTTATTCTTCACCGACGGAAAGCGCTGGGAAACTATAGTTTCTAGTACAAAATACGTGTCGACACGGTCAATGATTAACCCCCAGTGACAGGGTTAGTGCAAAGTTAATTGGGGACTAGTTTTTATGTCAAAATACGTCATATACACAAAACAATAATCTGTCAGAATTCAGACTGAGCAAAATACAAACCAATTTGCAAAGCAACATTCTTAGCAGTTGTGTGATCCCATTTTCCATAGCAAAATAAACCAGTTATTTTATTCCAAACATGAATATATAATTGAAAAAAATATTAATAATAATTAATCAGAAATTAACAAAATTTACGTAATATATATTTAGATAAACTATCTAAATACTTTAGAAATTAATAATCCAAATTTAAACAAATATTTAAATCTTTCAGATGATTCTAATCCAAAATAAAATATCATTAACTCAAAATTTCAAATAATTTAAAGTAATTTCGAAAATAATAACAAATAAATAATTCAAAATATAATTCAAAATAAACAGTATTTTTCTCAAAAATTCCAAAAGTTCAGAAAGCTAGAATTTTCAAGTATATATACATATAATAGGATTTATATGTGGGATACTTACCTGATTAACACCCAAAAACTCCAAATCCCAAGTCGAACAAGTTTCCTCAAAAAACCCTAAATTTGAGAATAATTTTCAAGGATATCAAAAACCAATCTAACACAAGCAAGAAAATTGAAAGAAAGATACAAATGAAAAAGGTCAGGCTATCACTTTGCTCACCCAAGAATTTGATCATTTCCAAGAGTATAATAGCATTTAACCACTCTAAATTGTCATACTAAAATTCTATCATGACCCATGACTACTAAATCAGCCACAAGTTTGTCTATCTTTTCCCAAATCACAAAATTATAAATTCTAAGGATAATAAACAGCCAAGGCTATGACATATCCAAAATTTACAAGGTTGAGAGCACTACTCAATGCATACTATTCAATTGAATCTCCAACTATTTCTGCAGACTTGTAATTCAGACGTGTCCCTTTCAAACATGGATATCTCTCAAAATACAACTTAAAAAGAAATTAAATTTAACAGACAATCAGATAACTTCATAATAAACAATCTTTCTATTTTTCATCTCATCCAATTTAATTTCTATGATCATCAAAAATGGCCATAATTCTTCAAGTTCTGCACAGAAATATCATCCGAGATAATTATACTAATAAAACTATATCTCACAAACTACAGATGCATAAAATCTGAAAATTTTCAGGTAATTAGATAATATCAAAATCTACAACTTTTATACAAAAATAAACGTCTAAATCAGAATATAAACCCATAAAACAAATCAAAATCTCTTAAAGGCCTGCACAGAAATCCTACCTGATGCACCTGCATCCAAAGGCTATATCTTACAAGATACAACTTTAAAAATTCTGACATTTGGCAGGTACTTAGCCAACATCTAACTCTACAAGTTTCTTATTTTACTCTCTTCCAAAATCTGCCTTTAAGACCCCTAAAATCGAAGAGGGATTTCTGCCATTATCAAAAATGAAATCTGAAACCTAATCAATTTAAACTCGAACTCCTCAAACAAGAAGCTAACCTAACTAATCCATCACTAACATCCGACAATAACAGATCAAGATCTAGAAAACAACAATTCTACAATTTGGTCAAAAATCCGAGAAACAAGATGCTCACCTCAACAATAACACTGAAATCAACTCTAGATGACGATATCCTTCTTCCATCCTCGCTGCCAACACCACCCGCAAAGAGGGAGAGGAAGATGACGCTACGTCTTCTCTTTTCCTAATGGCGGTCTAAAACGGAGGAGGCGAAGAGGTGGCTAGGGTCTTAAAACTGAAAATAAAATCAACGGCTAGGATCAAAAAATATCAAAGGCCAAGATTAAAAAAAAATATCAATGGCTAGGATCAAAAATATCAAAGGCTAGGATTAAAAATATGGGGTGGGGCTCACACACCCACACTGCATCAAAACTACAAGGTGTTCTGGGTAAACCCACCACAAAATCCATGGTTACGTGATCCCACTTCCACTTTGGGATTGGAAGAGGTTGCAAAAGTCCTGAAGGTCTCTGGTGCTCTGCCTTGACTTGTTGACATACCAAACACTTAGCCACAAACTCTACTATCTCTCTCTTCATCCCTGACTACCAATAGCTCTCCTTGATTGTTCTGTACATCTTGGTACTTCCAGGATGAACTGCATAAGCTGAAGAATGAGCTTCTTCCAAGATAGCTGATAAGTGCTCGTGTTATAGTAATGCGAAGCATTATTATCTTACGATGAACATATCTTTTATAAGATTTTATCACTAAATTGTGTGTGCTTGTGTATTCTTATGCATTGTAGGTTTGTGGAACTAATTTGGAGAAAAAGAACGAAGTTAGATCGTGTTCACCGTTGTTGGGAAGTTTTCGGACCAAGCAAGGAACAAGGCACGAGCCTAGACTTGTGAGTGTGTGCCAACCTCCTTTGGAGGACCACAAAGGCAGTCATATTCACAATAAGTCTAACTCGTGTTGCCTAGGAGAACTTCACCAAGGAGGAGACTTGAAGCAATCGGCATGATCAACCATTGATTGTGTGCCCCAATCAATGGCCTCGATGAAGAACAACAGATTCGGGAGCCTTTTCGCCGAGTACTGCAGCAACACTGTAGGTTGCTACTGTAGAAAAACATTGTAGCAAGCTAGTGTTCACTTCCTGCCGAAATTTAAAATTCGAGAGAGTTCACACAGGCATGTGGAAATTCAACACGGCCGTGTGAATTAATTTTCCAGCAAGCTAGAAACTTCACACGCCCGTGTGAAGACCCGATAAGTTCAAATTTAAAGCCGCACTCAACATTATAAAAAGCCAATTTGGAGACTTTCAAGACATCTTTTGACTTATGTATCTCCCCAACTTCTGGAAAGGGCGACTAGGGTTTCGGAGAGTACTTCATGGAGGTTTAGAGCGCGTTATCGGTATCATCATCGACGCTCGACGACCGCACAAGACCACGGCCACCCCATACGCAAGGGGGTTTTCATCGATGCTTTTAATTTGTACTTTCTGTCATATTTTGATGAACATGTATAGCTCCATGAGGAGCTAAACTCCTTGTGGGTATTCAGACTTGTAAACCCTAAGATTATTATGTTTCTTTGACATTGTTATTATGCTTTTCCTTTATTGATGAATAAAATTGAGTTTCAATCTTAATTAATCTTGATATTGTTTTCCCTTAGCCGTGACACTAGGGTTGAGGACAATCTAGGTAATCCTTTGGAGGTGTGACAACTCCTATAGAGTTAGACTACTTAGGATTGAAGAGGGTTGAGAGGGTGAGTCGTGAGGTAGCGGAATGTCCCCTTTCCCCTCCGTTGTGATTCTCCCTATCTTCGTGTTCCACAATTTCCTAGCGATCGAAGTAGAGTGAAGTATTAGGAGATGAACTCTCTTGCAAAGGGTTGAGTGAATCCTAAGACTGGGGCTTAACTTAGATTAGGGTTCTTCCACCTGGACCAAAGGGTTAGAACTATATATAGGAACCGGGTTTATCACTAGGAATCCCTAGAACCTAAAGCAATCTTTCACAGTGTGAGGCTTAGGAAGAAGAACTCCCCTAGGGCTTAGTTGACAGGTCAATAAGAGTCACGGGTCATAGTGAAACCTAATGCTGGGGCATAGTGTTAGGATTAGTCATGGTTGACCTTAGATTTGGGACCATGTGTTTAAGGATGTCCTTGACTCAATAATCATCAATAAGAGAGTATAATAGTATTGTCTTGCACTTGAAGCATAAGTCCTAGGGGTAGCTTGTCCGGGTACCCAATTTACTCATTTATTGTTCCTCTTCCATTTACTTTGCTTGATTTCTCTTATCTTCCATACTTCTTTTACTTTATTCTTATTTTCTATTTTTGCCTCTTGCACACACATTAATTCACTTTTCTCTCTCGCACGTCACTTGGCTAGATAGTGAAAGCTTTTGTCTAAAACTATTCCCTGTGGATTCGACTACCCCTCACGAGGGTATTTATTACTTTGACAACCCGTGCACTTTCGGGAGCCTGTCAAAGTTTTTGGCGCTGTTGCCAGGGAATAGGGGTTTTAGATAGTTGTTTTTTTCGCTATTTTAGCTATTCACTTCACTTTCTATTTTCACACTTTCTTTATCTATCATTATTCTTATTGGTTTTCTTTTCTTTGTTTTCGGCTTCAGGTTATAACCGGTAGGAATCCTTCGATTCTTGTTGAAGGAGACCCAGACATTGGAAGAAGAACACATCGCAATGGGAAAGAACCTGTGCAAGAAGCTTCAAATCAAGCCGATATTGAGACAGAAGGGTCAGAATCCATGGCGGAGTAGAATGAACAACAGAGAACATTGTCCAACTTTGCCAGACCAGCAATTTTGGGGACCCAATTGAGTATAGTGAGGCCCCCGATCACAGCTCAAAATATTGAGCTAAAGCCTGGTTTCATCCAAATGTTGCAGCACATAGCGCAGTTCAATGGGATGGCTAATGAGGATCCCAATAGCCATATTGAGAACTTTTTGGAGATGTGCGACATGCTGAAGATTAATGGAGTAACGGATGATGCCATCAGACTTAGAGCTTTCCCATTTTTCTTGAAGGGGAAAGCGAAGCAATGGTTGCACTCATTACCAAGGGCATCTATTACCACATGGGAGGAGATGGTTGAAGCGTTCTTAGCCTGATATTTCCCTCCTGGTAAATCAGTAAAGCTTCGCAATGAGATCTCATCCTTCATGAAGACAGAATTGGAGTCTCTCTTTGAGACATGGGATAGGTTCAAAGAGCTCCTGCGGAAGTGTCCACAACATGGATTCCCGCATTGGATGATCATTCAAACCTTTTACAATGGGTTGAATCCGAGCACTAAACAGTTATTGGATGCAGCAGCAGGGGATACTCTTGGAAGCAAGACTCCCGGTGAGGCTAGGCAACTTATAGAGGAGATGGCTCTCAATAGCTATCAGTGGAATTCAAGGGACAGAAAGAAGATTGCCGGCATTCACAAGGTCGACGGGGTTACATCCTTGGCAGCACAGGTGGAAAAATTAAGTAAGAAGCTAGATGCTCTAGCTTCACCAAGAGTTGCGGCCATCACTACTTGTAACGGTTGTAGGGGAGGTCACGCTTCAAGTGATTGTCCAATTGCCATTGGAGGCACTAGTGCGATGAGCAGGCTGATTTTGTTGGAAATTCGTATAGAGGACAAGGCCAAGGCAACCCGTACAGTGGAACATACAACCCGGGATGGAAGAACCAACCAAATTTCTCTTGGAGCAATCAAGGATAATCACAACAGAAAAACAATGCACCACCGGGATTTCAAGGTCAACAAGCTCCGAATCTAGAAAGCCGAGTGACCCGGTTAGAAGGGAAGATGACCGATCTTGAGAGAGCCCTCACGAGGTTTGTTTCTTCATCGGATGCTAGGTTTCAGTCGGTGGAGGATACTCTTTGCAATCACACCGCCTCCCTACACAATTTGGAAAATCAAGTGGGGCAAATTGTGAAGACATTGATGAAAAGAACTCAAGGTAGTTTACCTAGCAATATGGAAACTAATCCAAGGGAGTAACTAAAGGCAATCACCTTGAACAGTGGGAAAGAGGTAGAGAGAAATCTTCTTCTAGAGAAGACAAAAGAATCACCCGAGGTTGTGGAGGTAGAGGAAGAAACACAAAAGGAAAAAGAGGTGGCACCCCCACTTTACAAGCCAAGGATTCCTTATCCTTCACGATTGAAGAATGACCAAGACAATGAGTAATACAAGAAATTTCTGGGTATTTTCAAGCAATTGCACATCAACATCCCGTTCGCGGAGGCATTGGCCCAAATGCCCAAATACGCGAAGTTCTTGAAGGACCTCTTGACCAATAAGAGAAAATTAGAGGAGAGTGCATCTGTAATCCTCGATGCTAATTGCTCGGCCGTATTGCAAAAGAACATGCCAAGCAAGAGGAAAGATCCCGGGAGTTTCATAATACCATGCAATATCGGTGACTTAGGTGAAGAGATGGCATTGGCCGATTCTGGGGAAAGTATCAACGTTATGCCCTACACATTCATCCAAAATCTAGGCTTGGGCGAGCCTCGACCTACTCGGATGACACTTCAACTTGCGGATCGATCTGTGAGGTATCCGAGGGGGATTGTGGAGGATGTGTTGGTGAAAGTAGACAAGTACATCTTTCCTGTCGACTTTGTTGTGCTTGATGTGGATGAAGATGTCGAGGTGCCGCTGATTCTTGGGAGGCCGTTCTTGTGTACTTCCAAGGCCTTGATAGACATGGACGGTGGAGAGCTCACACTCAGAGTTGGAGACGATAAGCTTACCTATCGCCTCATTGAAGCCACAAGATATTCTCTTGATTTTGATGACACTCTTTATTATCTTGATGCTACTGATGAGTGTATTGATGAATATGTGCAGGAAAATGATGAACCCGGATCCATATGAAGGATGGCCGGACCAAGATGAGGAGATTGAAGAAAAAGTCCTAACACTTGGTCTAGTCGAGAAGGAGGTCAAGCCAAAACCGGGGCTCATGAAGAAGATGAGAAGAAAAATCAAGAGAGCAAAGAGACGCCACACCAAAGGCCCCAAGGTCAATGGGGATAAGAACTCAAGGAGTGAGGGTGTTTCGCCCTCGTGTGGTAGCAAAATCGCTAACTCTCCCTCTACGCTACAAAGACTATATTCTGCATGCTTTCAGGTTGTAGGGAAGAGGGCAACTTCTATTCATGAGCCACCATGAGGTAAAACCAGGTACATCAAGCTAAGTGACGTTAAACAAGCGCTTCTTGGGAGGCAACCCAAGCTTTTACAGTTTTTCTAGGAGTTAGTTTAGTTTTAGGATGAATAAAAGTCTTAGTTTTGGTATCCTGATTTTCATGTGCATATGCTGTGATTTTTCTTGTGGATTATTGACGTTTTCATGTACCTTAATGTTAATTGACAAAGTTTGAGTTGGTTGAGCATGTTTTCTATGGTCTCTAGTCGTGTTTTCATGATTTGTACAGGCTATAAGTGTTTTAAATGAGTTTATGAATTTTTCTTGCAGAGCCTATAAATTTTTCTAAGTCATCCAGAGAAAACACACGGCCGTGTGGTATTTCCACACGGCCGTGTGTTACCACTTAGGGCTCGACCAGAGAGGGCACAGGGGCGTGACCTTGCCCCTGTGAAACACCTCAGAAGGGGCACACGGCCGTGTGAAATCCTGCAGAACTTAAACTCTTTTTTCCGAGAGTCCACAGGGGCGTGAAGATGCCCCTGTGAATGCCACTGTGCTATGGCACACGACCGTGTGAAAATCTGCAGAGAAGCCCCTTCATCCCGAGAATACACAGGGGCGTGTGGGTGCCCCTATGGAAAAGCTTGTGAATGGCACACGGCCGTGTGGAATTTCACACGGCCGTGTGGAACACTTAGAGAATTTTTGGGACAAGTCAGAGAGACCACAGGGGCGTGTGGGTGCCCCTATGGCCAGCCTTGTGTTCTTGGCCAGGTTGGGCACACAACCGTGTGGAATTAACACACGGCTGTGTGAAATTTTTTAGAGGCCTTCTGCGTTTTCCCGTGAATCCACAAGGGCGTGTACCAGCCCCTGTGGAGCCTCCTATGAAGGCACACGGCCGTGCGGAATTAACACACGGCCGTGTGGGGTAGCTCAGAGAGTGACCGGAGTGCACACAGGGGCGTGTGCTAGCCCCTGTGAACCCTAAATGTATAGGTATACGGCCGTGTGGTATTCCACATGGCCGTGTGAATTCGCAAAACTTCAAAAGCCGCGCGTTTTCTTTTAGAATTCACTCGTATCTCTTGATTTTTCCACTCTAAACCACTCTCCGACCATCTCCGTCAATTTTCCGATCTTCTCTGAGTTTTCTGGAGGTTTTATTGGAGTTTTTCTGGCCGATTTTTATAATTTTTCATCCACACGTCGGTAAGAACTTCAAGCCCAAAAACTTCTTCAATCCTTTATTTAACTCGTTATTCTTGATTATTTCGCTTGGGTTGATTGACTAAACTATATGCGAACATGTTTAGAAGGAATTTAGAACGAATTAGAGTGTAAAAACGAAATTTTGGGATCCACGGGCGTCATGTTCTGTCCGCCCAATGATCCACACCGGCCTGTGGAATTTCCACACGGCCGTGTGGATTTCTGCAGATTGAGATTTTGAACTGATTTTGAACTGTTCTCTTTTGCAACTTTGTAGATATGACTTCTAGGTCTAAGAAATCGTCAGGGAAGCGATCACGAGAGCCCACCCCACCCCCCGAAGAGATTGACTTTGATTTACCGGAGCATAGGGAAATATTCAAGAGATTATCAGCGCTCTGATTTGGACAGTCGCACTACCTAGACCTGAGCGCATTGAGAGAGATACAGGGGGGTGACACTGTAGCCACAAAGGTGGAGGAGTTGCTGGCAGTAGGTAGTTGGGACCGGTTGCTATCTATCCGAGAGCCAGCGACTCGAGCGCTTATACTCGAGGTATTATCGACCTTTGATTTCGACCGAGGGTACGATAACTTTACAAATGATGAGACGATCCAGTTCCGTGCACTCGATCGCCACTTTAGCCTGAGTATTACCCGGTTCACTGTCATAATGGGCGTCTACGATGAGGCATTTACCGAGACGGAGGAGTACGCGCTACTGCCAACCGATTACCCAGGGACCCTGACACCTCAGAGGGTTTACAATGCGTTGTGCGGGGATGGGCAGTACGAGCCGGGGGTTTCGAAAGGCGACATTTCTTTCTCGGCCAGTATAAAGGTACATCCATGCTGTACTGAGTAGGTCAGTGAGCGGTAAAGGAGATAGCACAGGGGTGCTGAGTAGACAGGAGCTGCTCTACTTACACTCCATGGTACAAAGCGAGCCACTCCATCTGGGGCATGTTCTAGCTGAGTACATGCGCCACCAGGGCCAGTACCACAGGGTTGGAGTCATCTTTGCAGGCCCCTACATCACATGCCTCATCATAGGCTTGGGGCTCAGAGACGGGGTACACGGGACCGAGAAGATTGCTACACCAGCTCCGCTTACTAGAGATACATTGAGACTGATGGGTATGGTCCGCAAATCAGGACCAGGAGTATATACTATGATCATACCCCAGTCAGATCAGGCCGAGGGGTCTTAGGGAGCCTTAGAGCCACCTCCAGGGCAGGACGAGGCTAAGGTACCACCCACAGCGCCGGAGCAACCTCCAGTGCGCATTTTTTCTCCTTCACGGGGCCAAGACAGGTTCGAGCGCCTTGAGAGTGCTGTGGGTATCATGCAGGCAGAGTTAGCCGAGATGAGGGCCGCACAGGCGACAGAGTTCACAGAGATGAGGGCCACACAGGCGTCATAATTCGCTCAGATATCGGCACAGCTGGCCACGGTTATCCAGTTCTTTAAGCGATCTGTGGTGCGGACATGACGGATCCCATCACCTACTCCACCACCGTCTCCATCAGCAGTAGATCCACCAGCACCAGCAACAGCAGCAGCACCAAAGGACCCACAGCAGGACACCGACGCTGAGGCGTCTGATAAATGCCTAACTGCACTGAAGTTACCACAGGGAGCTCGTCAACGAGATTTTTAGAAGAAATTGACAAGAGAAGACCATTTTCGAGCCTGGGGGTACTGTAGAAGCATTGTAGCACGAGATTTTGGCGAAACGGCTAAGTCTGGAATTTCATACGGGCACCCATACGGGCGCTGGATTGCCTGCATACGGCCTGTATCAGCAGCACTGTAGCAGGGGGGGGGTACTATAGCTGAGCGACTGTAGAAGGGATACTGTAGCACTCACTGCAGCAACTTACACGAAACTCGGGGTGCTACAGTGCCCGTATGTCGGCCCGTATGGCAACCCGCATGAGTTGCTGGAATTGAGTTTTAAAAGGGAAAGTAGTTCATTTTTCAAGAGGGGGGACCCTAGGTCTTGAGCAAACTTGCCGCCATCTTCAAATTGGAGCTAGGAGCTGCCGTCGGAGGCCATTTCAGCGGAGAGAACGACAAGGAGAGCGACATATGACGAGATCCACCTTCTTGATCCATAGTTGAGAGGAGAATCGACAAGGGAAGCCACCTATTTGGTGGTGTCTTTGGAACGTCATTCGGCCTCTATCTTTTGAAGGAGTGTTCTTGTCTTTGTATTTGGTTGTTTCTATGTACTATCTTGTGTATTTTGTATTCATGGGTAACTAAACCCTAAGGTCACCGGATGTAGGTGAACCTTGGGGGTGAACTTGTGTAGGATGCTTGCTTGACTTGATTTATGCATTTTGGGACTTGTTTGTGAACCTTGTTTGGTGTCTTTGAATGCTTGGTATGCATGAGAACTCCGTGTATCAATGTTTAGAAAATGCTAGGAAGCATGACCATTGCCCTAGTATTAGGCTCACCAAGCTTGGTAGGGATACATGTATGAATACGCCGTGACCATCGGGTATTTGTACCCCTCCAATTGTTAGGGTTGACCTAGATTGTGTCTTCTCCCTAACTTGAGAAACCTTTTGCTCCCTTTGCAATCGTGTGAGGATTCAAGCGGAAGGAATTCCGTATTCAATACTTGTACCGGATTAGGGACCAATTTCCGTGACCATAGGGTTGGTCTAACTTCGGGTTTCTCGGTCCAAACTACCCATTTGCATGCTAGTTAAGGCAAACCCCGCACTTTAGTAGTCCCATTGGTAATCCTCATCCGTGACCCTATCTTTGTATTGTTTTACTCCTCGTTTATTGCTTCCACCTTAGAGCATTTCATTTGCATGTTAATCATCTCGTTAGTTTCTTTTGCACAACACGTGACTTGATCGGCCAACACCTTGGGAATATGACCCCCTAGCGCGTGTGTGAGGGGTATTACTTGACGACCCCGTGTACTTGCGGGTCGAGTCAATCAAGTTTTTGGTGCCGTTGCCGGGGACCCACGAGAGATATCCGGAAAACATAGAGTTGGTTGATTTGGCCATTGTTTTGTTTCGTGTTTTCCACCACTGTATATATATTCCGTTTCATTCCTTTTATTTTGTAAATATCTCTTACCTATCGTTTAACCTTCTCTTCGTCAGGTGACTGGAGCAATTATTATCGGTCTCAGAAGGCGCACCTTTATTACTCAAGCGCAGGGACTACATTGAACCCTCCAAGCTTGTATGATGATCAGTGGAGGAGGCAGCACTATGAAGACTCAACCAGCTTTACCACAGAAAATTACGACACTGGGTCTGTTCTCCAACAGTATATGTAGACTGAAAGGGTGAATCTGGTACAGTCTTTTGGATCCTCTAGCTGCCTGCTCGATCCCGTCAACATTTGGACGGAGAATAATTCAGATGAACACTTAGGGTCGTGGGCTCCAGTTGACAAGGAGACAGATCAAGCAGGGTCAGAGAGTTCAGAAGAAAAGGACTGTTTACAGGAAGAGCACATGAATTCAGTTGAAATAGAGCAACATGAAATGGAAGATAGCTCAGGGAATGATAGTTCATCTGAAATGGAAGATCAAAGAATAGAAAAGAATGATTTGAGCAATTATGGGAGATTGAAATCATCGCTTGAAGAACCCCCTGAACTGGAATTAAAGCAACTGCTAGACCATCTAGAGTATGCCTTCTTGGGGGAAAATTCTACACTTCCTGTTATCATCGCAGTAGACTTGACCAGACAGCAGAAGGATATGCTCTTGGATGTACTAAAAAAACACAAGAAGGCAATTTCTTGGAAAATCGCTGATATTAAGGGGATCAGCCCGTCATTCTGTACTCACAAAATTCTTATGGAAGACAATCACAGGCCTGTGGCAATACCCCAACGAAGACTGAACCCTAACATGAAAGAGGTAGTGAAGAATGAAGTCATCAAGCTCCTCGATGCTGGCATTATTTATCCCATTTCTGACAGTGCATGGGTGAGTCCAGTTCAAGTAGTACCTAAGAAATTTTAACATTGTATCCTATCATGCTCTAGTTTTACTTGAATTTTAGGGGATTTTTACTCGATTACACCCTATTGCACTACTCACTCTTGAAATCTTTTGGAAAATCGAACTCGAAGTTTTAAGGAATAGTTTAGTATTACTTTAGTAAGTTGTGAAGTACTATGTAGCTAAAAAAAAAATTGAGCTTGTGAATATTAGTTTAAGCTTTACATTTGGGGTGGAAAGAGCTACCTCCTATGAAGTATGAAGCTACTCTCATAAGTCGGATAGAAGTTATGCCCTAATAAGAGAAAGAGCTATCTCATGGGAAGAGTGAAAGCTACCACCCGGGTAGAAAGAGCTACCTCCTCAAAAGTGTGAAAGCCACCTTTAGCAGCCACCTATGAAAGGGCTACCTTAGAGGTTGAGTGAAGCTACTACTTCCTTACTTTGTGTATATAAATTAGTCCTTGTAACAAGAGTTTGAGGAGTACTCATTGGTTCTCTTGAGTGAATTCACACACACTTACACGTTTTCGAGTTGTTATCCTTTTTTATTCATGTTTTTAGCTAGAGCAATGATAACCTTATGCAATGTTTAGATTTCCCCTTACTTGTAGAATGCTTCTTTTGCATACTTTTGGTGAACCTAAGGCTGAGCACTTTCAATTGCTTCTCCCAAGTACTTCCACGTTCTATTTCGTTTGAGGACAAGCAAAAGCTTAAGTATGGGGGGATTTGATAAGTGCTCGTGTTATAGTAATGCGAAGCGTTATTATCTTATGATGAACATATCTTTTATCAAATTTTATCCCTAAATTATGTGTGTTTGTGTATTCTTATGCATTGTAGGTTAGTGGAACTAATTTGGAGAAAAAGAACGAACATAGATCGTGTTCGCCATTGTTAGGAGGTTTTCGGACCATGCAAGGAACAAGGCACGAGCCTAGACTTGTGAGTGTGTGCCAAACTCCTTTGGTGGGGCACAAAGGCAGTCACATTCACAATAATTCTAACTCGTGTTGCCTAGGAGAACTTCACAAAGTAGGAGACTTGAAGCAATCGGCACGATCAACCATTGATTGTGTACCCCAATAATTGGCCTCAATGAAGAACAACAGATTCGGGAGCCTTTTCGGCGAGTACTGCAGCAATAATGTAGCTTGTTACTGCAGTAAAACACTATAGCAAGCTACTGTTCACTTCATGCCGAAATTCAAAATTCCAGAGAGTTCACACGGGCATGTGAATTAATTTTCCAGCAAGCCAAAAACTTCACACGCCCGTGTGGAAATTCCACACGGCCATGTGAAGTCCCAATAAGTTCAAATTTCAAGCCACACACAACATTATAAAAAGCCTATTTGGAGACTTTCAAGACATCTTTTGACCTATCTTTCTCCCCAACTTCTGGAGAGGGCGGCTGGGTTACAGAAAGGACTTCGTGGAGGTTTAGAGCGCATTATCAACATCATCATCGACGTCCGACGGCCGCACAAGACCACGGCCACACCATACGCAAGGGGGTTTTCATCGATGCTTTTAATTTGTACTTTCTTTCATATTTTGATGAACATGTATAGCTCCATGTGGAGCTAAACTCCTTGTGGATATTCGGACTTGTAAACCCTAGGATTATTATGTTTCTTTGACATTGTTATTATGCTTTTCCTTTATTGATGAATAAAATTGAGTTTCAATCTTAATTAATCTTGATATTGTTTTTCCTTAGCCGTGACACTAGGTTAAGAACAATCTAGGTAATCCTTTGGAGGTGTGACAACTCCTATAGGATTAGACTACTTAGGATTTAAGAAGATTGAGAGGGTGAGTCATGAGGTAGCAGAACGTCCCCTTTCCCCTCCGTTGTGATTCTCCCTACCTTCATGTTCCATTATTTCCTAGCGATCGAAGTAGAGTGAAGTATTAGGAGATGAACTCCCTTGCAAAGGGTTGAGTGAATCCTAAGACTGTGGCTTAACTTAGATTAGCGTTCTTCCACCTGGAACAAAGGGTTAGAACTATATATAGGAACCGGGTTTATCACTAGGAATCCCTAGAACCTAAAGCAATCCTTCACAATGTGAGGCTTAGGAAGAAGAACTCCTCTAGGGCTTAGTTGACAGGTCAACAAGAGTCAAGGGTCGTAGTGAAACCTAATGCCGGGGCATAGTGTTAGGATTAGTCACGGTTGACCTTAGATTTGGGACCGTGTGTTTAAGGATGGCCTCGACTCAATAATCATCAATAGTTGAGTATAATAGTATTGTCTTGCACTTGAAGCATAAGTCCTAGGGGTAGTTTGTCCGGGTACCCAATTTACTCACTGATTGTTCCTCTTCCATTTACTTTGCTTGCTCTCTCTTATCTTCCATACTTCTTTTTCTTTATTCTTATTTTCTATTTTTCCCTCTTGCACACACATTGATTCACTTTTCTCTCTCGCACGTCACTTGGCTAGATAGTGAAAGCTTTTGTCTAAAACCTATTCCCTGTGGATTCGACTACCCCTCACCAGGGTATTTATTACTTCGACAACCCGTGCACCTTCTAGAGCCTGTCAATAGCGTTTCTGAGCTCTAAGTCTGCTGGAACACAAACACGTCCTCGAAGCTCTAGAATTCCATCTTCTCTTAATCTGAACTTACTAGGTTCGCTTGCTTGCAACTTCTACATTCCTTCCATCAACTCTTCATCCTTACTCTGAAGTTCCTTAATACGCTCCAACAGTGAAGGTCTCACCACTAAGCTGGCCACCAAAGCTCCACTATCTTCAGTCTCAAGTTGTAATCTCAAACTCTTCATTGCGGAAAGTAGCTGTCGATAGGATACTCTCAAAGAAGATACTGAAGTAGACTTCCTGCTCAATGCATCAGCTACCACATTGGCTTTTCCTGGATGATAGTCGATGATCAAATCATAGTCCTTGATTAATTAACACCATAATCGTTGGCTCAAGTTTAACTCCTTCTGAGTGAAAAGATACTTCAAGCTCTTATGGTTTCTGAAAATCCGACACTTTTCGCCAAAGAGATAATACCTCCAAATCTTCAAACCAAAGACCACCGCTGCTAACTCCAAGTCATGGGTAGGGTAGTTTAACTCATGTTGCTTCAGCTGCCTAGAAGTATAGGTGATGACGTCGACCGCAAGTGCACGGGTCGTCAAGTAATACCCCTCACGCGCGCGCGAGGGGGTCGTATTCCCAAGGGCCCGAGAATCTACCCTTACTTCCTCTTCGTATGATTGTTTGGCCGATCAAGTCAAGTGTTGTGCAAAAGAAAGTAAAAAGATGATTAACATGCAAATAAAGTGTTCTAAGGTGGAGGCAATGAACGAGGGATAAAACAATATAAAGAGAGGGTCACGGATGAGGATTACCAAGGGGGCTACTAAAGTGCGGGGCTTGCCTAACTAGCATGCAAATGGGTAGTTTGGACCGAGAAACCCGAAGTTAGACCAACCCGATGGTCACGGAAATTGGTCCCTAATCCGGTACAAGTATCGAATACGGAATTCCTTCCGCTCGAATCCTCACACGATTGCAAAGGAAGCAAAAGGTTTCTCAAGTTAGGGAGAAGACACAAACTAGGTCAACCCTAACAATTGGAGGGGTACAAATACCCGATGGTCACGGCGTATTCATACATGTATCCCTACCAAGCTTGGTGAGCCTAATACTAGGGCAATGGTCATGCTTCCTAGCATTATCTAAACAATGATACACAGAGTTCTCATGCATACCAAGCAATCAAATACACCAAACAAGGTTCACAAACAAGTCTCAAATGCATAAATCAAGTCAAGCAAGCATCCTACACAAGTTCACCCCCAAGGTTCACCTACATCCGGTGACCTTGGGGTTTAGTTGCCCATGAATACAAAATACACAAGAAAACACATCAAAACAACCAAATACATAGATGAGAACACCCCCTCAAAAGATAGAAGCCGAATGACGTTCCAAAGACGCCACCAAAGGGGTGGCTTCCCTTGTCGATTCTCCTCCAAACTAAGGATCAAGAGGGTGGATCTCGTCGTATGTCGCTCTCCTCGTCGTTCTCTCCCTGGAAATGGCCTCCGACGGTAGCTCCTAGCTCCGATTTGAAGATGGTGGCAAGTTGGCTCAAGACCTAGGGCTCTCCCCTCCAAATGAACTCAAAACCCTTAAAAGAAAACTTTTTCCAGTGGGTTATGCGGCCCCCTATGCGGGGAGAGAAAATTCCCGAGAAAATCCCGAAATCGCGTAAGTTGCTACAATGCCGCTACAGTAGAACTGCTACAGTACCGTATGCGGCCTCTGCAGTACCCGCATGACAGCCCGCATGAACCTCCAGACATAGCCATTTTCACCAAAGGATTCGTGCTACAGGATCTGCTACAGTAGTCGCTACAGTACCCCCCTATGAAATAGTGTTTTCGTTGCCGATTTCTTCTCAAATTCTATCAATGAGCTCAAAGGGGTCACATCAGTACCTGTAACACGAAAGAAACCAATTCAAACCAAAAACGGGTGCCAACTCATAGAAAAATACGTAATACATACACCCGAATACATGGAAAATACGTATGTTTAGGCGTTTATCAAACATCCCCACACCTAAACATTTGCTTGGCCCCAAGCAAACAAACATGAAGAACAGGGGCAAGAAGATAAACGACTAAATGTACGACCTCAAGCTCAACAGTAGAGGACCCCACTAGCACAGATAGAAGGAAGGACAGATAATGAGTTGTTCTGTTGGCAACTGGGTATGGATGGTCCTGTTTCATCTAAAGTGCACTGGTGAGTGTGTGCTTACTTCCAACCTCATTCTCCATACTATTCACTCCACATACAATGAAAATGGCATTAATCTGTTAAAGACACCCTCAATACCCAGTTAAAAGTCCTTCGGGTCCTGAATGAAACTTTGGCTCTCGAGTGGTTGTGTAACAGGTTCCAAGGGATACGAATAAGATACTATATGCTGCATTTACATATTTGCAAAGGTTTTTTTTTTTTTTTTTTTTGAGTTGAGTCCGACTAACGTAGACTGCACAAAAATCTTTCTGACGGATGCACATGCTGGCCAGGCACAAGAGCCACCCATCCTACTTGATTACAGTCCACATAGACGCATTCATGCTGTACTAGCAGAGGAATACTGTCATAGACTCCACTTTTTTTTTTTTTTTTTTTTACCTGTATACAATATATCTCGTATCCCCTGGTATAAAACCTGTTAACAAACTCACTTGAGGCTAAGGAAACAACAAAGGACCTCAAAAGCTCTTAAAAAGGCATTGAAAGTAGACATTAACAAATTAATGCCGAAAACATTGTAATGGGTTAGTTGGAGTGTATGAGGTGGAAGTACAAGTGTAAAAGTCTGTCAGTGCACTAAAGATAAAGCAGGACATCATTTAGGAACAATAATGAAATACAACTCATAACTGTCGAACCTTCATGCTAGGAAGTCCTAAACTAGGCGTCATTGCTATCATCGGTATAACAAGCATGCAAATAAGAGTAAAGCACTCCATCCCCACACCTAGAATCGTACATTGTCCCTAATGTACATGAATAAGCAGAACATGATGATATGTATGCAATAAAAATAAGGAGATGAAGCAAGAAGACTTCCCCAATTAGTTGATGCAGTGAATTCAAGGTGAACACAAACAGGGGTAAATCACTAGGGCCATGGAGTGTGAAGCATCCTCAACGATCAGTCCTGAAGGCAACAGGAAATGCATCACAACTCGATAAATAAATAAAGAGAGCGAACAAATAAAATCCAAACTACATAAATAAAAAGAAGTAGTTTAGTAGGGCCGAAACCCTAACAAACTGAACGATATAACAAACAAACAAATAAGTCTAAGTGCGCAACAACAAAATACACACAACAAGAAAAGTAAAAACTGAGAGTCGGTGTCATGAGTCTAATGATTTGGTGGAGGTGGTGAAGCCATGTGATATGTACTCCCGGATGGTATGATCAAGGCTCAAAACCCCCAAGGTTTCCCAATCAATTTTTTCGGACAACACCAAAATTCTTCCTCGACAAAGAGGGCATAACGGGTCTTGTGGGCATCGTCGGTGAATCTTGGCTCAAAGACGGGCGGTGGAGAGCTTCTCCGGGATCGCTTTGAAGCCACACGCTTGGTTGACATCCCTACAAGACCATACAAGCTTCATCAAACCAAAAATATATGAAAAGAATGCACAATGGCATCAATGGGCTGAAATCTTATTGTTGCTACAGTAATTTCGGGAAAATTTTTCAAGAGTTTCTTCTTGTAAAAGTAGCAAACAAATTTTACAAACCTTGAAATTCAACACATACATTCACAAGAAATATTCACAACCACATTCCCAAGAAAATCAGCCCAAAAACACAAAGAAAAGCCCTAGAAATGGAGAGATATGGAACTTACTTCAATCTAGGGCACCAAAGTGAAAATGAAGTGGAATCCGGCTTAAAGCTTGATAAAACCTTAAAAATCTTCCAAAAATTCGTTTGCTAGGATGAGGAGAGTGTTTGGATGCAAAAAGAATGAAGGAAAATGGTGGAGAGATGAAGGAGAAAAGAGAAGAAGTTTGATGAAAATTGAGTGAATAGTGAGGAAGTGGGCTGAAGAGAGGGGGAAATAGGGGCTGGGTGACCATGCGGCCTACCATGCGGCCGCATGGTACCCCGCATAACTCTCTGGAAAATCCATGCGGCCTGCTATGCGGCCGCATGGTACCCCGCATAAGGCTATGGAAAATCTATGCGGCCTGCTATGCGGCCGCATAGCAGGCCGCATTGCTCTCGGGAAAATTTGTGCGGCCCCTTGTGCGGCCGCATGACAGGCCGCACAAGGCCCAGGAATTTTTCAGCTCAAAACACTCTCAAATCAACCTTTGAACTCAACCTAGCACTCAAAAATTACATGAAAACAAAGCCGAAAACACTCAAAAATCATTGAAAACATGGAGATTGAAGCACCAACACTCAAGGAAAAATACAATGATCATCAAACCAAGGGTGCAACATGGTAAAATAAATTAAGGAAAACGACTAAACAACCACCACAATCAAAGAAATCAACAACACTCAAACTCAAAAGCACCACAAAAAAAACGAAAAAACACCCAAACACAACAACAACTAAGAAGAAAAAAAAAATAGATGCAATGAATTTAAAGACTTGGGTTGCCTCTCAAGAAGCGCTTGTTTAACGTCTTTAGCTCGACGTCTCTTACCTTGACATCATGGTGGATCAAAGGAAGTCAAATTACCTCCATTCTTGTGTAAAATGTTGTTACCCGAGAAATAGTGTTTCAACCGGTGCCCATTAACCTTAAAGGTTCCCAATTGTGAATGAGATATCTCGACGGCGCCGTGAGGGAACACTTGAGTGACGGTGTAGTGGCCATGCCATCGTGATTTTAACTTCCCGGGGAATAATTTTAATCTTGCATTGAATAATAGTACTTGGTCCCCGGGTTGGAAACACTTGGCTCGTTTAATATGCCGGTCATGGTATTCCTTCATTTTCTCCTTGTACCTTATTGATGTGTCATACGCCAAGGACCGCCATTCCTCTAACTCATTTAATTGGAGTTTTCGCTTGCAACCACACAAATGAGGATCAAAGTTAAGTTGCTTTATGGCCCAATAAGCCTTGTGTTCAAGTTCAACCGGCAAGTGACATGTCTTTCCATAGACCAATCTATATGGTGTTGTCCCAATAGGTGTCTTGTATGCGGTTCTATATGCCCAGAGTGCATCATCAAGTTGGTCAGTCCAATCCCTTCTATGGTGACTCACTGCTTTCTCAAGGATGCGCTTCAATTCCCTATTTGATACCTCCACTTGACCATTGGTTTGCGGGTGATAAGCGGTTGAGATTCTATGAGACACACCATATCGTTTCAAAACCTTCTCAAACTGAGAGTTGCAGAAATGAGTGCCTCGGTCACTAATGATTGTTCTAGGTGCTCCGAACCGGGAAAACAATTTTCTTAGGAATTTCACAACAACTCGTGCATCACACGATGGGAGGGCCTGTGCTTCCACCCACTTGGAGACATAGTCCACTGCCACTAGGATATATTTGTTGCCCTGCGAGCTAGGAAACGGCCCCATGAAGTCGATTCCCCAAACATCAAATACTTCGCATGCTTGATTCCATGATTGAGGCATTTCCTCTCTTTTTGAGATATTACCCGTTCTCTGGCACCTGTCACAATGTTGCACCAATGTTTGTGCATCTTGGAACATAGTCGGCCAATAAAACCCCGCATCGAGGGCCTTCCTAGCAGTCCGGTTCCCACTATAATGACCACCTGTCGGCCCAGAATGGCAATGCTTCAAGATATCTTGCCCTTCCTCTAACGAAACACATCTTCTGACAGTCTAATCCGAGCAAACCCTGAATAAATGGGGGTCTTCCCAAATATAATACTTTAGGTCGGCAAAGAATTTCTTCCGTTGTTGGTGAGTGAGCCACTTAGGGAATGTTTTCGCAGCTAGAAAGTTGGCAAAGTCAGCGAACCACGGGGTTTCATTTGTTGCTACCACCTGAATACTACATAATTATTCTCCAGGAAATGAATCATTGATTTCTCTCTTTTCCAATACGTCGTCATTGGGACCCTCAAGGCGGGAGAGATGGTCAGCAGCAAGGTTTTCTGCCCCTTTTTTATCTCTTATCTCCAAGTCAAATTCCTGAAGAAGTAGCACCCAGCGAATCAGTCACGGCTTGGCATCCGACTTGCTCAATAGATACTTTAGGGCAGAATGGTCTGTGTAAACAATCACCTTGGACAACACCAAGTATGATCGGAACTTGTCAAATGCAAAGACTACCTCCAACAATTCCTTCTCGGTAGTGGTATAGTTTTCTTGAGCATCATTCAAAGTTTTACTTGCATAGTAGATAGGATGAAAGTGTTTGTCCCTTCGTTGCCCAAGCACTGCACCCACAGCATAGTCACTCGCATCACACATCAGCTCAAATGGCAAACTCCAGTCTGGGGAAACCATGATTGGTGCTTCAACCAGTTTCTTCTTGAGAGTTAAGAAGGCATTCATGCAGTCACTATTGAATTCAAAAGGAGCATCCTTCTCCAACAGTTTTGTCAATGGTCGGGAGATGGAAGAGAAATCTTGCACGAATCTTCTGTAAAACCCAGCATGTCCTAGGAAGCTCCTGATGGCCTTCACTGAAGTTGGAGGAGGAAGTTTTTCAATAGTAGCGACCTTTGCCTTATCCACTTCAATCCCCTGTTTTGAAATTTTGTGTCCCAGGACAATGCCATCCTTGACCATAAAATGACATTTCTCCCAACTAAGCACCAGATTTGTTTCTTCACATCTACTCAGGACCCGTTCAAGGTTTTTGAGGCATAGGTCGAACGAGTCACCGAACACGGAGAAGTCATCCATGAACACTTCCATAATGTCCTCTACCATGTCTTCAAAGATGGCCATCATACACCTCTGAAAAGTGGCCGGTGCATTGCAAAGTCCAAAAGGCATCCGCCGGTAAGCGAAAGTACCATAGGGGCAAGTGAAAGTAGTTTTCTCTTGATCTTCTGGAGCAATAGGAATTTGAAAATATCCAGAGAAACCGTCCAAGAAGCAATAGTAGGAGTGGCCGGCAAGTCGCTCAAGCATCTAATCAATGAAGGGTAAGGGGAAATGATCCTTCCTTGTGGCATCATTAAGCTTTCTGTAGTCTATGCAAACCCTCCATCCTGTTACCGTTCTGGTAGGTATCAATTCATTCTTCTCATTGGTCACGACTGTCATACCCCCTTTCTTGGGTACTACTTGAACTGGACTCACCCATGCACTGTCAGAAATGGGGTAAATAATGCCCGCATCAAGGAGCTTGATGACTTCATTCTTTACTACCTCTTTCATGTTAGGATTCAATCTTCGTTGGGGTATTGCCAAAGGCCTGTGATTGTCTTCCATAAGAATTTTGTGAGTGCAGAATGATGGATTGATCCCCTTAATATCAGCGATTTTCCAAGCAATTGCCTTCTTGTGTTTCTTTAGTACATCCAGGAGCATGTCCTTCTGTTGTCTGGTCAAGTCTGCTGCAATGATAACAGGGAGTGTAGAATTTTCCCCCAAGAAGGCATACTCTAGATGGTCTGGTAGTTGCTTCAATTCCAGTTCAAGGGGTTCTTCAAGCGATGATTTTAATCTCCCATAATTGCTCAAATCATCCTTTTCAACTCTCTGATCTTCCATTTCACATGAACTATCATTCCCCGAGCTGTCTTCCATTTCATGTTGTTCTACTTCAACTGAATTCATGTGCTCCTCCTGTAAATAGTCCTTTCCTTCTGAACTCTCCGACCCTGTTCGATCTGTCTCCTTGTCAACTGGAGCCCACGACCCTAAGTGTTCATCTGAGTTATTCTCTGTCCAATTGTTGACGGAATCGAGCAGGCAGCTAGAGGGTCCAAAAGACTGTACTAGATTCACCCTTTTAGTCTGCATATACTGTTGGAGAATAGACTCAGTGTCGTGATTTTCTGTGGTAAAGCTGGTTGAGTCTTCATAGTGCTGCCTCCTCCACTGATCATCATACAAGCATGGAGGGTTCCATGTAGTCCCTGCGCTTGAGTAGTAAAGGTGCGCCTCCTGAGACCGATAATAATTGCTCCAGTCACCTGATGAAGACATGGTTAAATGATAGATCAGAGATATTTACAAAATAAAAGGAATGAAACAGAATATATATACAGTGGAAAAAAAAACGAAACAAAATAATGGCCAAATCAACCAACTCTAAGTTTTCCGGATATTTCTCGTGGTTCCCCGGCAACGGCGCCAAAAACTTGATGACGTCGACCGCAAGTGCACGGGTCGTCAAGTAATACCCCTCACGCGCGCGCGAGGGGGTCGTATTCCCAAGGGCCCGAGAATCTACCCTTACTTCCTCTTCGTATGATTGTTTGGCCGATCAAGTCAAGTGTTGTGCAAAAGAAAGTAAAAAGATGATTAACATGCAAATAAAGTGTTCTAAGGTGGAGGCAATGAACGAGGGATAAAACAATATAAAGAGAGGGTCACGGATGAGGATTACCAAGGGGGCTATTAAAGTGCGGGGCTTGCCTTAACTAGCATGCAAATGGGTAGTTTGGACCGAGAAATCCGAAGTTAGACCAACCCGATGGTCACGGAAATTGGTCCCTAATCCGGTACAAGTATCGAATACGGAATTCCTTCCGCTCGAATCCTCACACGATTGCAAAGGGAGCAAAAGGTTTCTCAAGTTAGGGAGAAGACACAAACTAGGTCAACCCTAACAATTGGAGGGGTACAAATACCCGATGGTCACGGCGTATTCATACATGTATCCCTACCAAGCTTGGTGAGCCTAATACTAGGGCAATGGTCATGCTTCCTAGCATTATCTAAACAATGATACACAGAGTTCTCATGCATACCAAGCAATCAAATACACCAAACAAGGTTCACAAACAAGTCTCAAATGCATAAATCAAGTCAAGCAAGCATCCTACACAAGTTCACCCCCAAGGTTCACCTACATCCGGTGACCTTGGGGTTTAGTTGCCCATGAATACAAAATACACAAGAAAACACATCAAAACAACCAAATACATAGATGAGAACACCCCCTCAAAAGATAGAAGCCGAATGACGTTCCAAAGACGCCACCAAAGGGGTGGCTTCCCTTGTCGATTCTCCTCCAAACTAAGGATCAAGAGGGTGGATCTCGTCGTATGTCGCTCTCCTCGTCGTTCTCTCCCCGGAAATGGCCTCCGACGGCAGCTCCTAGCTCCGATTTGAAGATGGTGGCAAGTTGGCTCAAGACCTAGGGCTCTCCCCTCCAAATGAACTCAAAACCCTTAAAAGAAAACTTTTTCCAGTGGGTTATGCGGCCCCCTATGCGGGGAGAGAAAATTCCCGAGAAAATCCCGAAATCGCGTAAGTTGCTACAGTGCCGCTACAGTACCGTATGCACCTCCAGACATAGCCATTTTCACCAAAGGATTCGTGCTACAGGATCTGCTACAGTAGTAGCTACAGTACCCCCTATGAAATAGTGTTTTCGTTGCCGATTTCTTCTCAAATTCTATCAATGAGCTCAAAGGGGTCACATCAGTACCTGTAACACGAAAGAAACCAATTCAGACCAAAAACGGGTGCCAACTCATAGAAAAATACGTAATACATACACCCGAATACATGGAAAATACGTATGTTTAGGCGTTTATCAATAGGCCACTACCTTGCCTTTTTGCATCAACACACAACCCAAGCCCTGTTGAGAAGCATCACTGAAGACTACAAACTCTCTCCCACTTTCTGGCAAAGTAAGTACTGGCGTTGAAATCAAACGATCCTTCAGCATCTAAAAGCTCTTCTTACACTCAGGTGAAACGCGCTTGAATCGCTCACCCGCAAGTGCACGGGGTCGACAAGTAATACCCCTCACGCAAACACGAGGGGGTCGTAACCCCAAGGGCCCGAGAAGCTATCCTTACTTCCTTATCACAATGTTGTTTGACCTAATCGATCACTTGGAATAAGAACTACCAATAATCTACTAAAACAAAGAGCATACAAATAGCAAGAATAAATACGGAGGGGAAAAATCAAGGTGAGGGAATAGCCACGGATGAGGATTCCCTCGGGGGCTACTAAAGTGCTAAGGATGCCCTAACTAGCATGCACGTGGGTGGTTTGGACCGAGAAACCCTAAATTAGACCAGCCCGATGGTCACGGCGTTGGTCCCTAATCCAATACAAGTATTGGAATACAGAATTGCTTCCGCCCAAATCCTTGTACGATTGCAAAGGGTTTAGTGGATTTCCCCAAGCTAGGGTTGAAACACAAACAAGGACAACCCTAACAATTGGAGGGGTACAAATACCCGATGGTCACGGTGTATTTGTACATGTATTCCCTTCCAAGCTTGGTGAGCCTAATACTAGGGCAATGGTCATGCAACCTAGCATTGTCTAGGAATTGACATATAGAGTTCTCATACATATCAAGGCATTCAAGAACCACCAAACAAGGATCACAAACCAAACCAAATACATAAACTAGAAAGAAGCATCCAAAATACACAAGTTCACCCCCAAGGTTTACCTACATCCGGTGACCTTGGGGTTAGTTGTTCATGATCACAAAGTAAGCAAGCAAATACATAAAAACAACCAAAAGCATAATGAAAACACCCCCTGAAAAGATCAAGGCCGAATGACGCTTCCAAGGACGCCACCCAAGGAGTGGCTTCCTTTGTCAAACTTCCTCTCAAATGCAAATCGAAGGCGTGGATTCGTCGTCTCGTGCTCTCCCCGTCGTCCTCTCCTCAAGAAATGCCTCCAAAAGCCGGCCTCAAGCTCCCAAAGAAGAAGGTGAAGTGTAGTTTTTCTCAAGACCTCGCCTCCTCCTGAAAATGGACTCCAAAACCCTTAAAAACCTTTTCCAGTGAGTTATGCGGCCCTCTATGCAGCCCCGCATGCGGGGAGAGAAAATTTCTGAGAAAATCCCGAAATCGCGTAAGTTGCTACAGTATTCGCTACAGTATTCGCTACAGTAAACTCTATGCGGCCTCTGCAGTTCCCGCATGAAGCTCCAGACTTAGCCATTTCGCCAAAGGGTTCGTGCTACATGATCTGCTACAGTATTCGCTACAGTACCCCCCTATGAAATAGTGTTTTCGTTGCCGATTTCTTCTCAAATTCTATCAATGAGCTCGAAGGGGTCACATCAGTACCTGTAACACGAAAGAAACCAATTCAGACAAAAAATGGGCGTCAACTCATAGAAAAATACGTAATACATACACCCGAATACATGGAAAATACGTATGTTTAGGCGTTTATCACACTCATCATTCCAGGTGAACTTCACATCTTTACGAGTAAACTTTGACAATGGCAAGGCAATCGAAGAAAATCCTTCCACAAATCTCCTATAATAACACGCAAGTCCAAGAAAACTTCAAACTTCGGTCACGTTCTTCGGCCTTTCCCAATCAACAATGGCTTCCACCTTCTTTGGGTCCACAAAGATACCTTCTCCTAACACCACATGTCCAAGGAAACCAACTTCATAAAGCCAAAACTCACACTTGGAAAACTTAGCAAATAACCGCATCTCTCGAAGAGTTTGAAAAACAATCCTCAAATGCTCAACGTGATCCTCATCTTAAGGTGAATAGACCAAAATGTCATCGATGAACACAATCACAAACTTGTCCAAATAAGGTCTGAACACTCTGTTCATCAAGTCCATGAATGGTGCAGGGGCATTGGTCAAACCAAACGGCATCACCAAAAACTCATAATGGCCATAACGGGTCCGAAACGCCATCTTTGGAACATCCTCTGACTTGATCTTCAACTAATGATACCCAGAACGCAAGTCGATCTTGGAGAACACTCTTGCTCCCTTGAACTGATCAAACAATTCATCTATCCACGGCAATGGGTACTTGTTCTTGATTGTCACCCGATTCAATTATCTGTAGTCGATGCATAATCTCAAAGATCCATCTTTCTTCTTCACAAAGAGAACTGGCGCACCCCAAGGTGAAACACTTGGACGAATGAAACCCTTATCCACAAGATCTTGCAATTGAGTCTTCAACTCTCTCAGCTCTACTGGTGCCATCCGGTAGGGTGGTATAGAAATAGGAGCCATACCAGGTAGTAAGTCTATAGCAAACTCCATCTCTCTGTCTGGTGGTAAACCAGCCAGTTCCTCAGGAAAAACATCTGAAAACTCCCTCACTACTGGCATCTCTTCTACAGCTGGCTCCTGAACTCTGGTATTCCTCACATGTGCCAAGTACACAGGATAATCCTTGCCTACCAATCTTCTAGCTTCCAAGGCTGAAATCAAACATGAAGGTAGAGTCCTTCTCATACCTTTCAGCACAACTGTGGATCCCAAGGATCCAGGAAAAGTTACTTCCTTCTTGAAACAGTCAATGGAAGCACGATGCCTATCCAACCAATCCATGCCAAGAATGGCATCAAAATCCTTGATCTCCAAAGGAATTAAATTTACCTCGAACACTACTCCACAAACTATCACAAGACACTCTCTAAATACTAAACTCCTAACTACCTCTTCACCAAGAGAAGTCTGAATCACCAACTCACACTCTAAGGGAGAAGGAGGGCTATCAACATGACATGCAAATGCAGTGCTAACAAAAGAACGCTCGGACCTAGAATCAATCAATGCATAAGCATCATGCTGAAAGATAGATAGTGCACCTGTGATCACATTAGTCCTACACTCAGCCTTTTCCTCTTTCATGGCAAAGACTCGGGTCTGAGCTTTGATCTAGGGTCGCTGGGAATCCGACTGTGAAGTGTTGCTGCCAGCTCCTGACTTGGTAGGGACCGGTGTAGATGCCACTGGCTGCGGACCTCTGGACTGACTAGGACGGCCCTGAGATGGTGGTGCAGATCCACTCCATCCTAGCTCTGGATAAGCTGATCTCAAATGTGCAGTCTGACCACACTGGAAGCACTTGCGAGGAGCTAAGCACTGTCCCTTGTGCGACTTCCCACAGTTCCTACACTTGTTGCTAGCTTTTGGGCCTTTGACACTAGGAGCGCTGCCAGCACGAGAGAATCTCTACTGATCCCCGCTGTGAGGTGGTGAAGATCTAGGAGGACCTGAAATAGAGCTGCCCTTAAAAGAACCCTCACTCTTGCTCTTCTTGGATGGTTGTCCCATCTCCAAACTTCTCCTCTTAGCAATGTTCTCTCGAACTCGCTTGCTTTCTCTAACAAGCTGCTCTGCTCTCAAAGCTGACTATGCCATCTCCTTGAAGCTTTGCTTGCTTGTAACTATCATCTTCTCTCTGATGTCCAAGTTCAAGCCAACTTCAAATTTGAAGCAAAGGACCTCCTCTGTAGGTGCCAACTCAGGAACAAAGTAGCCAAGTCTTTCAACTCTGACTCATACTCTGTAACCGTCTTGTTCCCCTAAACCAATCTCACAAACTTGTGCCTCTTCTGATCACGATGAAATCGAGTGTAGTACTCTTCATCAAACTCATCCAAGAAATCTGACCAAGTGACTTTTCCAAACGATCTGCTCTTCAAACTTTCCCACCAAATCCGAGCCCGTCCCTCAAGCAGTCGGGTAGCAACCCTTAGTCTCATCTCATCTGCTAGACTCATATCCTCAAATGTAGCTGTCACTCTCTTGATCCACTCTTTACCAATCATGGCATCACTGGTGCCATCAAAAGATCCACATCCAAGCTGTTGGGCTTCCTTCAAAAGCTTGGACAATACTAGGATCCGACTAGATCCACCAACCTCCACTGGTGCATGCTGAACTGTTGGGGCTTGAGGCGGTGCTAGTGCTGGTTCTGGCGCTGGGGCAGTCTGAGGCTGTTCCCCAAAATTCCTCCAGTAATCTAGGAAGTCCTGATACTCCTGATAAGTAGGTTTCCTTCCCTTGGTAGCCCAATGAGCCCTGAAGGCTTCTAGTGCCTTTGGAGTTGGAACAGACCCAGGCACTGGAGCAGCTCCATAAACCTTAGGGGCATGCACAGAAGTAGCCACTGCAGGATTATACCCTGAACTGGCATCCTGCCTAGGTAGGGACGGAGAGGAGGACAGGGATGGCTTTCCTCGCCTCCCACCTCTCTGCTCTCTCGGTGTAGCAACAACAGGGGAAGTGGTTCTCCCACGGCGAGTGCGTGAACGTTGTTCTGGCATTCTACTGAAAAGAAAACACAAGACAATCTTCAGAAATAATTCCTACATGCAACAATGCTATATGCAACTCTATTGGGATCCACTAAGTACCAAGACGAGGAATCACACTCCTTACCCAAATCAAGGAACTGACACTGAAACTGGATTATACTGTCAAACCTAAGCCGAACTCTAAACCAGTGCTCTGATACCACTAAAGTATGCCACGCAACAACCCGCAGGTCCTGAGCACGACATACCGCCACGACAACCCATGGGAGGTCCAACACTGCCTCAACCCTATGTGGCCATAAGGCTAACCTGTTCCCTGTATAATACATCTATAATCACAATACAACACTCAATAACAATATTTATATTACTCATATAAGGTATCACACACTGATACTCATAACAAGGAGTACATAAGGAAGATTGATACGACTCCTTGCGTGTATCCCGCAAGTGCACGGGTTTGTTGAAGTAATAAATTTACCCTGGTGAATGGGTAGTCGAATCCACAGGGAATAAGGAATTAGAGTACGAGATTTCACTAATTAAGCTATGCGGAGTACGGAAAAGCAATAGTAGGATCAATGAGTAAATATAGAGTCAAACAGAATGAAAGACAAGAAATCAAATAGAAAGATGGAAGAAGAGAGAGTGCAAGTAAAAGAGAATAGAGAGGACTAGTAATGAATGAAATAGGGCATCCGGACAAGCTACCTCTAGGGTCTATGCTTCTAGTGCAGGACTATGCTATTATACTTTCCTATTGATGTTTAATTGAGTCAAGGATATCCTAAGACTCACGGTCCCAAATCTAAGGACAACCGTGACTAACCCCAACACTATGCCTCGGTATTAGGATTCACGTCACCCTTCACTCTATCGCTCGCACGACTAAGCCCCAGGGGAGTATATCTACCTAAACCTCACACTACGTGGGATAGCTTTAAGCTCTAGGGATTCCTAGTGGTAAAACCTGTTCCTATGTGTAGTTCTAACCCTTTGGTCCAGGTGGAAGAACCCTAGTCTAGATTAAGCCCCAATGTGTAGGATTCACTTCAACCCTTCACTCTGTTACTTGCGTAACTAAGCCCCAGGGGAGTTTATCTACCTAGCACTTCACTCTATTTCGACCGCTATGAAATCAAGGAAACGGAAGTAGGGAGAAACCACGTCGGAGCGGAAAAGGGTACATCGCTACCTCACAACTCTCCCTCTCAACCCTCTTCAATCTTAAGTAGTCTAACCCTAAGGAGTTGTCACACCTCCAAAAGGCAACCTAAATTGTTCTCAATCCTAGTGTCACATCTAAGAGAAAACATTAACAAGATGAAATTAAGATTGAAACTCAATTTTTATTCATCAATAATGGAAAAGCATAATAACAATGTCAAAGAAACATAATAACCCTAGAGTTTACAAGTCCGAATACCCTTAAGGGGTTTAGCTCCTCATGGAGCTATACATGTTCATCAATGAATAAAAGAAAGCACAAAATAAGGACATCAATGAAAACCCCCTTGCGTATGGTGTGGCCGTGGTCTTGTGCGGCCGTCGAACGTCGGTGATGATGCCGATGACACGCACTAAACCTCCACGAAATCCTCTCCGAAACCCTAGCCGCACTCCCCAAGTTGAAGAGAAAGATAGGTCAAAAAAGATATCCCAAAAGGTCACCAAAATCGCCTTTTATAATGTTGAATCGCGGGGGCTTCACACGGGCGTGTGAAGTTTCTGTCTGCTGAAAAATTAATTCACACGGGCGTGTGTTAATTCCACACGCCTGTGTGATTTCTCTGGAATTCTAAATTTTGGCCGAAAGTGAACAGTACCTTGCTACAGTAACAAAGCTACAGTACTCGCCCAAAAAGCTCCCGAATCCGTCGTTCTTCATCATGGTCATTGGATTGGGCACACAATCAATGGTAGATCATGTTGATTGCTTCGAGTCTCCTTCTTGGTGAAGTTCTCCTAAGCCACACGAGTTAGACCTGTTGTGAATGTGACTGCCTGATAAATGCCTAAACATACGTATTTTCTGTGTATTCGGGCGTATGTATTGTGTATTTTTCTATGAGTTGAGGCCCGTTTTTGGTCTGAATTGGTTTCTTTCATGTTACAGGTACCAATGAGACCCCTTTGAGCTCGTTGACAGAATTTTAGAAGAAATCAGCATCGAAAACACTGTTCCTGAGCCCGGGGGGTAATGTAGCAGTCACTATAGCAATCGCTGTAGCACGAAAGTTCAAAGAATTTGGCCAGGAGATTCATGCGGGTTACCATGCGGGTGCTGTTGAGGCCGCATACGATACTGTAGCAGTTCTGCTGTAGCAGTTTCACTGTAGCATTTACGCGACTTTCGGGATTTCTCGGAGACTTTCTTTCCCCGCATGCGGGGCCGCATGGGAGGCCGCATAACTCGCTGGAATTCATTTTTAAGGGTTTTTGAGAGCATTTTGAGGAGGAGAGCTAGGTCTTGAGGAGAGCTTCACTTCACCACCTTCTTTGGGAGCTTGAGGCCGGCTTTTGGAGGCGATTCTTGAGGAGAGGACGACGGGGAGAGCACGACACGACGAGTCCACACCTTCAATTCACATTTGAGAGGAAGATTGACAAAGGAAGCTGATGAGTGCTCGTGTAGTAATGATGCGAAGCATTATTATCATGCAATAAGCATTAATTTAATCAGATTTTATCACTAAATAGTGTGCATTTGTTTACTTTTGCGCATTGTAGGTTTATGGAGCTAATTTGGAGAATAGGAACGAAATTAGATCGTGTTCACCGTTGTTGGGGAGTTTTCGGACCAAACAAGGACAAGGCACAAGCCCGGACTTGTGAGTGTGTGCCAACCTCCTTTTGGAGAAGCACAAAGGCAGTCACATTCACAACAAGTCCGACTTGTGTAGGTTGCGGCTAGGGTTTCAGAGAGGATTTTGTGGAGGATTGGAGCGCGCCATCGGCATCGTCACCGAGGAGCTAAACCCCATGAGGAGCTAAACCATACGCGAGGGGGTTTTCATTGATGTCTTTAGTTTGTGCTTTCTTTCATAAATTGATGAACATGTATAGCTCCATGAGGAGCTAAACCCCTCGTGGGTATTCGGACTTGTAAAACTCTAGGATAATTATGTTTCTATGACAATGTTATTATGCTTTTCCAATTTTGATGAATAAATTCGAGTTTTGATTTTAATTATCTTTTGCTATTGTTTTCTCTTAGCCGTGACACTAAGGATTGAGAACAATCTAGGTTATCCTTTGGAGGTGTGACAACTCCTATAGGATTAGACTACTTAAAATTGAAGAGGGTTGAGAGGGAGAGTTGTGAGGTAGCACCGTACCCCTTTCCCTTCCGATGTGATTTCTCCCTACCTCCGATTCCTTGATTTCTTAGCGGTCGAAATAAAGTGAAGTGCTAGGTAGACATACTCCCCCAAGGCTTTGGGGTGACGTGAATCCTATGCACTGGGCTTAATTTAGACTAGGGTTCTTCCACCTGGACCAAAGGGTTAGAACTACTACACATAGGAACAAGTTTTATCACTAGGAGT
Organism: Dioscorea alata; assembly: GCA_020875875.1. Classification (NCBI taxonomy): domain Eukaryota; kingdom Viridiplantae; phylum Streptophyta; class Magnoliopsida; order Dioscoreales; family Dioscoreaceae; genus Dioscorea; species Dioscorea alata. Next base: position 9,832,635 of record CM037015.1, read on the forward strand.
CCCTAGAACTTAAAGCAATTCCACGTAGTGTTAGGCTTAGGTAGAAATACTCCCCTGGGGCTTAGTTGAGCAATCAACAGAGTGAAGGGTTGACGTGAATCCTATTGCCGGGACATAGTGCTGGGGTTAGTCACGGTTGACCTTAGGTTTGGGACCGTGTGTTTAAGGATTTTTCTCGACTCAAATAACATTAATAGGAAAGTATAATAGCATAGTCTTGCACTAGAAGCAAAAGTCCTAGAGGTAACTTGTCCGGATACCCTATTTTCATTCATTGCTAGTCTCCCTCTTTTACTCTTTACTTGCACTTTTCTTTCTTTCATCTTTCTATTCATTTCCCTTGCTTTTATTCTAATTTCCATAAATCCACTTATCACTCCGATTATTGTTTTCTCATTTATCGTATGACTGAATAGCAATTTCTCGTATTTTTAATCCCTATTCCCTGTGGAATCGACTACCCACTCACCGGGGTAATTTTATTACTTCGACAAGGCCGTGCACTTGTGGTACACACGCAAAAGGGGTTGTGTCAAGTTTTTGGCGCCGTTGCCGGGGAATAGGCGTATTTTTGATACTTGTTTTTGCTACTCTAGTCATTCTCTTCGTTATCTATTTCATACTTTCTTTGACTATCATCGTTCTTATTTTTCTTTTCTTCGTGTTGGCTTCAGGTTATGACCCGCGGGAACCCTTCGATTCTCTTTGAGGGAGAGCCGGACATTGGTAGGAGAACGCACCGTAAAGGGAAAGAGCCTGTGGAAGAACAGTCCAAGCAAGCCAGCATAGATTCAGAAGGGTCGGAAGCTATGGCAAAACATAACGAACAACAAAGGACATTGGCCGATTTTGCTAGACCCGCAGTAATGGGGACCCAATCAAGCATTGTGAGGCCCCTAATTACCGCAAATAACTTTGAGTTGAAGCCGCCGTTCATTCAAATGTTGCAACAGTCCGCACAGTTTAATGGGTTGGCCGATGAAGATCCCAACAACCATCTAGAGAACTTTCTTGAAGTGTGCGACATGTTGAAGATCAATGGAGTAACGGACGACGCAATCAGGTTGAGAGCCTTCCCATTTTCATTGAAGGGAAAAGCAAGACATTGGTTACATTCACTACCGAGAGCATCTATTACTACATGGGAGGAGATGGCCGAGGTGTTCTTGGCTAGGTATTTCCCTCCGGGAAAATCGGCTAGGCTCCGGAATGAAATCTCATCCTTCATGCAAGTGGAATTGGAGTCTCTATTCAAGACATGGGATAGGTTCAAGGAGCTCCTCCGAAAGTGCCCGCAACATGGATTCCCCGAGTGGATGATTATTCATACCTTCTACAACGGGTTGAATCCAAGCACTAAGCAACTTTTATATGCGGTGGCAGGAGGGACTCTAGGAAGCAACACTCCTGATGAAGCCCGGCACCTTATTGAAGAGATGGCGATGAATAGCTATCAATGGGATACAAGGGACCGAAAGAAGGTGGCCGGAATTCATGAGGTTGATGCAGTTACATCTTTGGTGGCACAAGTAGAGTCATTGAGTAAGAAGTTGGATGCTCTAACTTCACCAAGAGTTGCGGCCATCATTACGTGTAACGGTTGTGGGGGAGGTCATGCTTCAAGTGATTGTCCGATTGCTATTGGGGGCGCTAGTACGGTGGAGCAGGCTGATTTTGTGGGAAATAATTATAGAGGACAAGGCCAAGGCAACCCGTATAGCGGAACATACAATCCGGGGTGGAAGAACCACCCAAATTTCTCTTGGAGCAATCAAGGGCAGTCACAACAAAAGAATAATGCACCAACGGGATTTCAAGGTCAACAAGCACTGAATTTAGAAAAGCCGAGTGACAGGGTTAGAAGGGAAGATGACTGATCTAGAAAGAGCTCTCACACGGTTTGTTTCTTCATCGGATGCTAGATTTCAGTCGGTGGAAGCTACACTTCGCAATCACACCGCCTCCTTACACAATTTGGAGAATCAAGTGGGGCAAATTGCGAAGACATTGGCGGAAAGACCTCAAGAGAGTTTGCCCAGCAATACAGAGACTAATCCAAGGGAGCAACTAAAGGCAATCACCTTGAGGAGTGGGAAAGAGGTCGAGAGAAATCTCCCTCTAGAGAAGAGAGAATCACCCGAACTTGAAGAGGTAGCCGGAGAAGTAACAAAGGAAAAAGAGGTGGCACCCCCACCGTACAAGCCGAGGATTCCCTACCCTTCAAGATTGAAGAATGATCAAGACAACGAACAATACAAGAAATTTTTGGGTATTTTCAAGCAATTGCACATCAACATCCCATTCGCGGAGGCATTGGCCCAAATGCCTAAGTACGCGAAGTTCTTGAAGGACCTCTTGACCAACAAGAGGAAATTGGAGGAGAGTGCATCTGTAATCCTTGATGCCAATTGCTCGGCCGTATTGCAAAAGAACATGCCAAGCAAAAGAAAAGATCCCGGGAGTTTCATAATACCATGTAACATCGGCAACATGGGTGAAGAGATGGCATTGGCCGACTCGGGGGCAAGTATCAATGTCATGTCCTACACATTCTTCCAAAAGCTAGGCCTGGGCGAGCCAAGACCCACTCGGATGACACTTCAACTCACGAATCGATCTGTGAGGCATCCGAGGGGGATTGTGGAAGATGTGTTGGTGAAAGTCGACAAATACATATTTCCTGTTGACTTCGTGGTGTTGGATGTCGATGAGGATGTCGAGGTTCCATTGATCCTTGGAAGACCATTCTTGCGCACTTCCAAGGCCTTGATTGACATGGACGGCGGGGAGCTCACATTGAGAGTGGGAGAAGACAAACTTACATACCGCCTCGCCGAAGCCATGAGACACTCTCTTGATTTTGATGATACCTTATATTTCCTTGACACCACCGATGAACTAATAGATGATTATGTGCAGGAAATGATGAACCCAAATCCATATGAAGGTTGGCCGGAACAAGACTTGGAGATTGAAGAAGAAGTACTCTCCATTGGTCTAGTCAAGGGTGACTTCAAGCAAGAAACGGAGCGTATGAAGAAGATGCTTCGGAGGATGAAGAGGTCGAAAAGACACCACAAGAAGAACCCCAACAACAAGGGGAATGAACATTCAAGGAATAGGGGTGATTCACCTTTTTGTGGTAACAAATTCGACAACTCCCCCTCTGCTCTACAAAGGTTATGTAATGCATGCTTTCAGGTTGTAGGGAAGAGGGCAAACTTCATTCATAAACCTCCATAATGTGAGAAAGGTACGTCAAGCTAAGTGACGTTAAACAAGCGCTTCTTGGGAGGCCACCCAAGGTTTTACAGTTTTTCTAGGACCTAGTTTAGCTTTAGATTGAATAAAAGTCTTGGTTTTGGTGTCCTGAATTTTTCATGTGCTTACACTGCGATTTTATTGTGGGTTTTTGATGAATAACGTGTGCCTTAATGATAATTGACGAAGTTTAAGTCGGTTGAGTGTGTTTTCTGTGGTCTTTGGTCGTGTTTTCATGATTTTTTTTACAGGTTTTAAGTGTTTTACAAGAGTTTCTGAATTTTTCTCAGAAGTCTGTAAAATTTTCTAAGTAAACCAGAGAAAACACACGGCCATGTGGAATTAACACACGGCTGTGTGTTACCATCAGGGCTCAACCAGTGAAGCCACAGGGGCGTGACCTTGCCCCTGTGAAAAACTCCAGAAGGGGCACACGGCCGTGTGGATTTTTGCAGAGCTTATACTCTCATCCTAGAAAGTCCACAGGGGTGTGTGGGTGCCCCTGTGAGAAACCTTGTGCTATGGCACACGGCCGTGTGGAATTAACACACGGCTGTGTGAATACTCTGCATAACCCCTCTTTCTCCTGAGAATTCACAGGGGCATGTGGCTGCCCTTGTGAGAGGACTGGTGAATGGCACACGGCCGTGTGGAGTTTTCACACGGCCGTGTGGACTACTTAGCAATTCTCTGGATGAACCAGAGAAACCACAGGGGCATGTGGGTGTTCCTGTGGCTGGCCTTGTGTTCTTGGCCAGGTTGGGCACACGGCCGTGTGAAATATGATAGAGGCCTTCTGAATTTTCCCGTGAATCCACAGGGACGTGGACCAGCCCCTGTGAGAACCCCTGTGAAGGCACACGGCCGTGTGGAATTACCACACAGCCGTGTAAGGTAGTCCAGAGAGTGAACAGAGTGCGCACAGGAGCGTGTGTTGGTCCCTGTGAAACCTAATTTCAGAGGCACACGGCCGTGTAACATGTTCACACGGCCGTGTGAAGTTCCAGAACTTCAAAAGCCGAGCGTTTTCATTTATAGTTCACTCGTGCCTCTTGAATCTTCCACTCTAAACTTCTCTATTACCCTCTCTACTAGTTTCCCAACCGTCTCAGAGGATTTTTGAGGTTTTATTGGAGTTTTTTTCCGGCCAATTCTAAGTAATTCTTCATCCACTCCGTCGGTAAGAACTTCAAGCCTACTTTCTTCGATTCTTCTTGATTGGATTCGTTCTTTTGGATTTTTTTCGCTTGTTTTTAATGCCCATAATGTATGCGAATGTATTTAAAATGAATCTAGAACGAATTAGAATGGGAATCGAAGATTTTAACTCCCACGGCCGTGATGCTCTGTCCGCCCGATGATCCACACGGGCGTGTGGAATTAACACACGGCCGTGTGGATTTCTGCAGATTGAGTATTTTAACTTGTTTTTGATCTCTTTCTCTTTCAATCTTGCAGATATGTCTACTAGGCCTAGGAAATCGGTCGGCAAGCGTCCACGAGTAGCGACTCCACCTCCATCTCCATCAGCATCAGATCCACCAGTCCCAGCAGTAGCAGCAGCACCAGAGGATCCACAGCAGGATACCGACGCTGAGGCGTCGTAGTTTTATTTTATTTCACTTTTGTCGCACTTTTATTTTTATATTCTGTTGGACTTGTAGTACCCAGAAAGGACTCTCCCTCTGGGTTTGCATTTATTTTTCTCTTGTTTTGTCTCGAGTTTTATCTCATTATCATATCTTTATATACTCGAGCTTTATTTTAGTTTTTATTGAGTTATACTGAACCCTTGTGTATGTGTGCGCAGATGGTCTTGGATGTAAGGAATTTGAGGAATAGTCATAGGCACGGTCAAGGACCGTGTGTGCTCAACAAACCATTGAGACTCAACTCTCAATGACCTAGCTCCATCAAACGCAACACTTGGAGTTCAGGGGAGTAATGTTTCAATTGCCCACTTCCACACTAATTGTTTTTAAATGTTTACTCATTATTGTGCTTACATGCGTACATTGGGGACAATGTACATCTTAAGTGTGGGGAGGAGTTCACATTGCACACACTTTTACTTGTGTGCTCAATTGTTTATGCTTATGTAGCCTATGGCGGTTCACCTTAGTTGCAACGGTTGTATTCTTAGAGTCTAGGAGAATTTTTAACATTGTATCTATCATGCTCTAGTTTTTACTTGAATTTCTAGGGAATGTTTTCTCGATTACAACTCATTGCACTACTCACTCTTGAAATCCTTTGGAAACTTGAGCTCGAAGTTTTAAGGACTAGTTTAGTACTACTCTAGTAAGTTGTGAAGTCTTATGTAGCTAAACAAAAAAAAAAAAACCTAGCTTGTGAATATTATTATAGCTTTTATTTGTGCATTTGGGGTGGAAAGAGCTACCTCCTATGAAGTATGAAGCTACTCTCATAAGTCGGATACAAGTTATGCCCTAATGAGAGAAAGAGCTATCTCATGGGAAGCGTGAAAGCTACTACCGCGGTAGAAAGAGCTACCTCCTCAAAAGTGTGAAAGCCACCTTTGGCGGCCGCCTAGGAAAGGGCTACCTTAGAGGTTGAGTGAAGCTACTACTTCCTTACTTTGTGTATATGAATAAGTCCTTTTAACAAGAGTTTGGGGAGTACTCGTTGGTTCTCTTAAGTGAAAACTCACACACACTTACACGTTTTCGAGTTATTATCCTTTTTGATTCGAGTTTTTGACTAGAGTATTGGTAATCTTATGCAATATTTTGATTTTCCCTTACTTGTAGAATGCTTCTTTTGTATACTTTTGGTGAACCTAAGGCCGAGCACTTTCAATTGTTCTTCCCAAGTACTTTCATGTTCTATCTTGCTTGAGGACAAGAAAAAGCTTAAGTGTGGGGGGATTTGATGAGTGCTCGTGTAGTAATGATGCGAAGCATTATTATCTTGCAATAAGCATTAATTTAATCAGATTTTATCACTAAATAGTGTGCATTTGTTTACTTTTGCACATTGTAGGTTTATGGAGCTAATTTGGAGAATAGGAACGAAATTAGATCGTGTTCGCCGTTGTTGGGGAGTTTTCGGACCAAACAAGGACAAGGCACAAGCCCGGACTTGTGAGTGTGTGCCAACCTCCTTTTGGAGGGGCACAAAGGTAGTCACATTCACAACAAGTCCGACTTGTGTAGCTTAGGAGAACTCTACCAAAGAGAAGACTTGAAGCAATCGACACGATCTACCATTGATTGTGTGCCCAATTCAATGGCCTCGGTGAAGAACAACGTATTCGGAAGCATTTCGGCAAGTACTGTAGCTTGTTACTGGACCAATTCACTGTAGCAAGTTACTGTGCATTTTCTGCCGAAGATCGGGAGTCCAGAGAGTTCACACGGGCGTGTGGAATTAACACACGGCCGTGTGAAATATTTTCCAGCAAGCCAGAGACTTCACACGGGCGTGTGGAAATTCCACACGGCCGTGTGAAGTAATTTTTCAGGAAAGACAGAAGCTTCACACGGGCGTGTGGAAATTCCACACGGCCGTGTGAAGCCCCGATAAGTTCAAAATTAAAGCCGCACTCAGCCTATTTAAAGCCCGATTTGGAGACTTTTTGGGCATCTTTTGACCTATCTTTCTTCTCAACTTCTGGAGGGTGCGGCTAGGGTTTCGGAGAGAATTTTGTGGAGGATTGGAGCGCGCCATCGGCATCGTCACCGAGGAGCTAAACCCCATGAGGAGCTAAACCATACGCGAGGGGGTTTTCATTGATGTCTTTAGTTTGTGCTTTCTTTCATAAATTGATGAACATGTATAGCTCCATGAGGAGCTAAACCCCTCGTGGGTATTCGGACTTGTAAAACTCTAGGATAATTATGTTTCTATGACAATGTTATTATGTTGTTCCAATTTTGATGAATAAATTCGAGTTTTGATTTTAATTATCTTTTGCTATTGTTTTCTCTTAGCCGTGACACTAAGGATTGAGAACAATCTAGGTTATCCTTTGGAGGTGTGACAACTCCTATAGGATTAGACTACTTAAAATTGAAGAGGGTTGAGAGGGAGAGTTGTGAGGTAGCACCGTACCCCTTTCCCTTCCGATGTGATTTCTCCCTACCTCCGATTCCTTGATTTATTAGCGATCGAAATAGAGTGAAGTGCTAGGTAGACATACTCCCCCAAGGCTTTGGGGTGACGTGAATTCTATGCACTGGGGCTTACTTTAGACTAGGGTTCTTCCATCTGGACCAAAGGGTTAGAACTACTACACATAGGAACAGGTTTTATCATTAGGAGTCCCTAGAACTTAAAGCAATTCCATGTAGTGTTAGGCTTAGGTAGAAATACTCCCCTGGGGCTTAGTTGAGCAATCAACAGAGTGAAGGGTTGACGTGAATCCTATTGCCGGGACATAGTGCTGGGGTTAGTCACGGTTGACCTTAGGTTTGGGACCGTGTGTTTAAGGATTTTCCTCGACTTAATTAACATCAATAGGAAAGTATAATAGCATAGTCTTGCACTAGAAGCATAAGTCCTAGAGGTAACGTGTCCGGATACCCTATTTTCATTCAATGCTAGTCTCTCTCTTTTACTCTTTACTTGAACTTTTCTTTCTTTCATCTTTCTATTCATTTCCCTTGCTTTTATTCTAATTTCCATAAATCCACTTATCACTCCGATTATTGTTTTCTCATATATCGTACGACTGAATAGCAATTTCTCGTATTTTTAATCCCTATTCCCTATGGATTCGACTACCCACTCACCGGGGTAATTTTATTACTTCGACAAGGCCGTGCACTTGCGGTACACACACAAAAGGTCGTGTCAGAAGCCATTCCTTGGGTGGCGTCCTTGGAAGCGTCATTCGGCCCTTGATCCTTTGAGGGAGTGTTCTTGTTATGCTTTTAGTTATTTTCATGTATTTTCATACTTGTTTTGTGACCATGAGTAACTAAACCCCAAGGTCACCGGATGTAGGTGAACCTTGGGGGTGAACTTGTGTATTTTGGATGCTTTTTCTAGTTTATTGCATTTGGCTTGGTTTGTGATCCTTGTTTGGTGGTTCTTGATTGCCTTGATATGTATGAGAACTCTATGTATCAATTTCTAGACAATGCTAGGTTGCATGACCATTGCCCTAGTATTAGGCTCACCAAGCTTGGAAGGGAATACATGTATGAATACGCCGTGACCATCGGGTATTTGTACCCCTCCAATTGTTAGGATTGTCCTTGATTGTGTTTCAACCCTAGCTTGGGGAAATCCACTAAACCAATTGCAATCGTCCAAGGATTTGGGCGGAAGCGATTCCGTATTCCAATACTTGCACCGGATTAGGGATCAATACAATGACCATCGGGTTGGTCTATTTTAGGGTTTCCCGGTCCAAACCACCCACGTGCATGCTAGTTAGGGCATCCTTGACACTTTAGTAACCCCCGAGGGAATCCTCATCCGTGACCACTTTCTCACCTTGGTACTTTCCTCCGTATTTATACTTGTCATTTGCATGTTCTTTGCTTTAGTAGGCTATTTTTAGTTCTTCTTCTAAGTGATTGATTAGGTTAAACAATATTGTGATAAGGAAGTAAGAATAGATTCTCGGGCCCTTGGGAATACGACCCCCTCGTGTTCGCGCGAGGGGTATTACTTGGCGACCCCGTGCACTTGCGGGTGAGCGATTCAAACGCGTAACCAAGTTTTTGGAGCCGTTGGCGGGGACCCACGAGGAATATTCTGAAAACTTAGAGTGTGTTGATTTGACCATTTTTATTTCATTCGCTTTCACCATTCTTGTTTATATTTCATCATTCCATCGTTTGCTTGTTTTTGACTTTTAATTATTTGCGAGGTACCCATCGTATGACTCGGGCGGGCCAAGCAACTCTTGTTGAACCCGACGGCGAGATCGAACGCACTTTGCATCAGCCATTTAGAGAGGTCACTGAGAGTTCGAGGCAACGAGAGGTTTGGGTCGAGTCTAGTGAACCATCAGTTATGGCCGAACCAAGGAGAACTTTATCCGATTTTGAGAGACCACAGTTCATGGGGGAAGAATTTAGTGTGCAAGCTCCCACAGTCCCAGCGAACAACTTTGAGATCAAGGCGAGCACGATCGGGATGATACAGAATTCAGTTCAGTTTGATGGTTTAGCTGATGAGGATCCGCATGCTCACCTATCCCGTTTCCTACAAATTTGCTCTACTTTCAAGATCAACTCCGTGTTCGATGATGCTATCAGACTACGATTGTTTCCATTCAGTTTGAGGGGGGTAGCGTACAGATGGCTCACTTCCTTAGCTCCCGGGTCCATCACCACCTGGAAGGAAATGGTTGAGAAATTCTTGGCTCGGTATTTCCCGCCGAGCAAGGCCGCAAGACTGAGACAAGAGATCTCCTCTTTCAGATAGGGGGATTCTGAAACCCTTTTTGAGGCACACGAGCGATTTAAAGACTTGTTACGTAGGTGCCCTCATCATGGCTTCCCCGCTTGGATGTGTGTACAGATGTTCTGTAATGGTTTGAATTATGCCGCGAGACAACTCATTGACGCCGCGGCGGGTGGCTCCTTAAGTGACAAGCTCCATGAGGAAGCTGAGAAACTGATTGAGAACATGGCAAGCAATGAGTGCCACTGGAGCACTCGATAGAAGGGACCAAGGGTTGCTTGCCTGTTCGAGGTGAATGAGACCACCGCATTGACGGCAAAGTTTGAGGCCTTATCGAAGAATATCACTGATAACAATGCTACAGTCAGTGCTTTGACACAGAGATTTGATCAGTTCATGTTGGGGTCTAGTTCTACCCCTAAGGCAGTGATGTCCTGTGAGACTTGTGGTGCAGGACATGCAACTTCGCAGTGTCCAATTTTTATTGCTCCCCCTGCACCCGTGGAATCTGTGGATTATGTTGGTGGGGGACCTCGAGGACCGGGGAACCAATACGGAAATAGCTACAACTCAGGATGGAGGAATCCCCCGAACATGTCGTGGAATCAAGGCCAGTTCCAACAGAGACTTCAACCACCCCAGGGACCCCAACTACAGCCCCAGCAGGTCCAAGAGAAGAAATACTCGACTGAAGATGTTTTGGCACGATTCATGATTTCTACGGAGGCAAAATTCTAGAATGTAGACAAGAGATTTGATGAATTTGGTACCATATTGAGAAACGTCCAAGCCTCCATTCAGTCTCTTGAGACCCAGGTGGGACAACTTGCTAGGGCACAGTTGGATCGTCCCTCGGGTAGCTTGCCGAGCAACACTGAATGCAACCCGAGGGAACACTTAAAGGCGGTGACACTAAGTAGTGGGAAGCAGTTGGAGGTAAGGACCGGGGATGGTCCAAGTGCCTCCAACGATAGGGTAGCCGACCGGGAAGACCCTAAGTCAAGTAATGATGAAATTGATGAGATGGAGGGGAAGCACAATAGAAATGTTCCAAGTTCCTTGACTAAGAAGGAGCCTGAGTATAAACCTGTGGTACCATATCCTTCTAGGCTCAAACAAGACAAAGAAGACGCTCAATTCAAGAAATTCTTAAACATCTTTAAGCAACTTCACATAAACATTCCTTTGGTTGAGGCCCTGTCACAAATGCCGAAGTACGCTAAATTCATGAAGGACCTCCTCACCAATAAGAGGAAGCTTGAGGACTTGGAGACGGTGACTCTGTCGGGAAATTGCTCGGCCGTAATTCAAAAGAAACTACCCAAGAAACTTAATGATCCGAGTAGCTTCATCTTCCCTTGTGTGATTGGGGATGGAGTGCAAGAAAGCACCTTGGCCAACTCGGGAGCTAGCATAAACATCATGCCGTACAACTTGTTCTTGAGATTAGGGTTAGACAACTTGAGGCCCACACGGATAACTTTGCAACTTGGGGATCGTTCAGTGCGAAGACCCGGGGGAATTGTGGAAGACGTTCTGGTTCAAGTTGATAAGCTTATCATCCCGGTTGACTTTGTAATTCTGGAAGTGGATGATGATGTGGAGGTTCCCTTGATCCTCGGGCGCCCATTTCTTAATACCGCCGGAGCACTGATTGATGTAAAAGGAGGAAAAATGATTTTGAGGTTTGGGGATGAACAAGTGGTTTTTACCCTTCCCGAAGCAATGAAGCGTACACTTGCTCACGATGATACTTTGTATTTCACGAATACCACTGATGTGATTATCTCTGATTGTGTGCAGGAAGTCCTCGCTTTGAACCCTTTGGAGGAGTACTGATAAGTGCTCGTGTTATAGTAATGCGAAGTGTTATTATCTTGCAATGGGCATTAATTTAATCAGATTTTATCACTAAAAAGTGTGCATTTGTTTACTTTTGTGCATTGAAGGGTTGTGGAGAAGATCTAGAGAAAAAGAAGGAAGAATAGGTTATGTTCGCCGTTGTTGAGGAGTTCTCGGACCAAGCAAGGAACAAGGCACGAGTCTAGACTTATGGGTGTGTGCCAACCTCCATTGGAGGGGCACAAGGGTAGTCACACTCACAAAAGTCTATAACTCGTGTAGCATTGGAGAACTTCGCCAATGAAGAAATGAAGTAATCGACATAATCTACCGTTGATTGTGTGCCCAATTCAACGGCCTCGATGAAGAACGATGGATTCGGGAGTATTTCGGAGAAGTACTGTAGCAGGTACTGTAGATAAATACTGTAGCATCTACTGTTTACATTCTGCCAAAATTCAGAATTCCAGAGAGTTCACACGGGCGTGTGGAAATTCCACACGGCCGTGTGAATTAATTTTCCAGCAAGCCAGAGAGTTCACACGGGCGTGTGGAAATTCCACACGGCCGTGTCCTGTAGCAGGAATACTGTAGTGGAAACACTGTAGCAAAACACTGTTCACAGGTGCCGAGAAATCACGATTCCAGAATTTCCACATGGCCGTGTGGAATTAACACACGGGCGTGTGGAATTTCTGGATTTTCACAGAAGTCCGATTTCAGCCCGAATTCAGCCCGATTTCAGCCTATAAATAGCCCGTTTCCATATCTATTTGAGGACTCTTCCCTTCTATCACTTGGATATCTTTTGGGGGGCTTTCGGCTAGGTTTGGAGAGGTTCTTGGAGGTCTTTGGAGGCGATTAAACGGCATCGACATCGACATCCTTTGGAAGAAAGCTATTGGGGAAGCTCTCATCGGCATTGATTTGGCGAGGTGTGCCCTAGGCTTGACAAGGGATTCGTTGGAGAAGACACGCGACTACACAAGACCATCGATACGATCTACAAGGGGGTTTTCTTTATGGTTTTCATGCATATTTTCTTAAATTCTTTATTGATCTTGTATTGCTCCATGGAGAGCTAAACCCTAGTGGGTATTCGGACTTGTAAACCCTAGGATGATATTGTTTCTATGACTTTTATTATGCTTTCTTAATTTGATGTTCTTTTATTGAGTTTCAATCTTGATTTTATCTTGTTATTGTTTTCCCTTAGATGTGACACTAGGGTTGAGAATCTATTAAGTTATCCTTTGAGGGTGTGACAACCTCTATAGGGTTAGACTCCTTAAGATTGAAGAGGGTTGAGAGGGAGAGTTGTGAGGTAGCGACGTACCCCTTTCCCTTCCGTTGTGATTTCTCCCTATCTCCGATTCCTTGATTCATTAGAGGTCGAAATAGAGTGAAGTGCTAGGTAGACAAACTCCCCCAAGGTTTTGGGGTGATGTGAATCCTATGCACTGGGGCTTAATTTAGACTAGGGTTCTTCCACTTGGACCAAAGGGTTAGAACTACTACACATAGGAACAGGTTTTATCACTAGGAATCCCTAGAGCTTAAAGAAACTCCACGTAGTGTTAGGCTTAGGTAGATATACTCCCCTGGGGCTTAGTTGAGCAATCAACAGAGTGAAGGGTTGACGTGAATCCTAATGCCGGGACATATTGTTGGGGTTAGTCACGGTTGACCTTAGGTTTGGGACCGTGTGTTTAAGGATATCCTCGACTCAATAGGCATCAATTGTAGAGCATAATACAAGTTTTGCACTAGAAGCATTAGTCCTAGGGGGAGCTTTGTCCGTGTACCCCATCGTTATATCGATTACCTCTCCTACCCTCATTATTCTTCTTGCACTCTTTTATTTTCTTTTATATCTATACATACATACTTTTCTCGTCATCGATTCCCATCCTAGCTAAATAGCGATAACACTTGTTTCTGAACACTATTCCCTGTGGATACGACTACCCACTCACCAGGGTATTTTATTACTTCGACAAGGCCGTGCACTTGCGGTACACACGCAAAAGGTCGTGTCAAGTTTTTGGCGCCGTTGCCGGGGAATAGGTGTTTTGGAGACATTTGTACTTCGTTATTTTAGCTATTCATCATTCATCATTCATTTTATTTCAACCTTTCTTATTCTTCCATCCTTCTTATTTGTTTTTCTTTTGTTTTGTCTTACTTTTTCTTGCAAGGAGCCTAAATGGAGATTGATCGAGTTATTGAGCTATATTCTAAAGTTGAAGCTCTCAATACAAGCCTTGATAGAATTATTGCTTCGCAACAACAAAGCAATCCATGCTACAACACATATCATCCAAATGAAAGGAGCTACCCAAATTTTTCATGGAATAATAATGGACAACATTGGGAAGCACCTCAAGAGCAATTTCAAAAGGATGAGGTACTTAAAGAGGATGCACCTCAGTGGAAAAAAGCGCTAGATAACTTCATTAAAGCATCCGATGCCTCTTGCCAAAGTATGGAAGCCATGCGAAAGTGTCATGAAGCCTCCTATAACAACCTTGAGCATCAATTGGGATGGATACTTGACACACTCTCCAAGGAAAATGAAATACTTGAGCAAGCAACGCAAGTTCCTTGTAGAGATGATGTGGTATTGAACGAGAATGAAGAAACGGGGCAGACTGAGTACGTTGTTGTAGAAATTGAAGAGGAAAAAGAAGAAAATCATTTGGAGAATTGGGATTGCTTGAATGAAGACGGTGCTTGTGAGCAAGGAAATTTTCAAGGGGATTTGCTAGTGTCTTGTTCTTCCCAAGATGAAAATACACAAGAAGAAGCAAACCCTAAGGTAATGGAACAAGCACAGTTCTTTGGGATTGATCAATTCATAAAAAGCAAGAAAGAGATTTTGGGAAGGGAAAAAGATGTGGGGAGGGTATTTAAACCATCCAATGACCCACCTATGCTAAGCTTGGGCAATTCCCAACCCAAATTGTTTCCTTGGAGGCCAAAAGAAAGATCGTTGGACCCTCCAACGAATACTCCACACCGGCAAGTAGATTTTTGGTTTAAAGGAAGTAGCTATGCAAGTTCTTGTCGGGAGGAACACACTCTTTTCAAGCCGCCTTGAGGTAAGAAAGAGGTACGTCAAGCTTAGTGACGTTAAACAAGCGCTTCTTGGGAGGCAACCCATGTTTTTATTGCTTTTCTAGGCTTAGTTTAGTTTTAGTATGAATAATTGCCTAGTTTCGGTGTTTTGATTTTATTATGCATGTGCTGTGATTTTCTCATGGATTATTGGTGTTTTAGTGTGCCTAATTGTGATTGTTGAAGTTTTGGGATGTTTGAGTGTGTTTTCATGGATCTATGGTCGTGTTTTTATCGTTTATACAGGCTCTAAGTGCTATGAATGTGTTTCTGAAATTTTCTACAGAGCCTGTGATTTTTCTAAGTCATCCAGAGAAAACACACGGCCGTATGGAATTTCCACACGGCCGTGTGAACCATCTCAGAGTTCATCTCGAGCGTCACAGGGGCCGTGTAGCTGCCCCTGTGAGCGACCCAGTGAAGGGCACACAGCCGTGTGGAAATTCCACACGGCCGTGTGAAATTCTGCAGAACTTCAACTCTCATTCCTGAGAGTCCACAGGGGCTTGTGGATGCCCCTGTGAGTGCCCATATGTTAAGGCACACGGCCATGTGGGCTTTCCACATGGCCGTGTGAACTTCGGCAGAGAGTCCCCTTCCATCCCGAGAAAACACAGGGGCGTGTGGCAGCCCCTGTGAGAGAGCTTGTGAAAGGCACACGGCCGTGTGGAACACTTAGAGTTTTCGGGATATCTAGAGAGGCCACAGGGCGTGTGGGTGCCCCTGTGGCCGGTCTTGTGTTGGCCAGGTTGGGCACACGGGCGTGTGGATGTTCTGAGAAGCAAACAGAGGAAACACAGGGGGGTGTGACTGCCCCTGTGAACCCTTCTAGTGGAGGCACACGGCCGTGTGGAAATTCCACACGGCCGTGTGGATGTACAGAACATGATAGGTTGTTTTTAATTTTAAAATCTTCTTTTGCCTTTTCAATTCTAAATGCCTCCATACTCAAGGGATGTTTCCTCACATTTTCCCAACCCTCTCTTTGTCCATTTAAGGAGTTTTTAAGTTGTTTTCCGACCATATTCGAAGTTTTTGATTTTCACTTTGTCGGTAAGCATATTTTCTCCTTTTCTTCGTCAATCTTTTCTTTTTAAGCACCAGATCCACCAGTATCAGCACCGGCAGCAACACCGGAGATCGAAGAACGGACGACACCGACGCTTAAGGCGTTTTTTAGCTTTATTTTTTCTTTTGTTTTATTTTACTTTTATTGAGCTTCACTGAACCCCCTTGTGTATGTGCAGATGGTCTTGGATACAAGGAATTTGAGTACTAGTCATAGGCACGGTCATGGGACCGTGTGTCCTTTACAACCCGTTGAGACTCAACCCTCAATGAACATAGCTCCATCAAACGTACCACTAGGAGTTCAGGGGAGTATTGTTTCAATTGCTAACCTTCACACATTATGTTTTGATTGTTATACTTATTATTGTGCTTGCATGCGTACATTGAGGACAATGTACATCTTAAGTGTGGGGGGGAGTTCACATTGCACACACTTTTACTTGTGCGTTCAATTGCTTTTGCTCATGTAGCCTATGGCGGTTCACCTTAGTTGCAACGGTTGTATTCTTATAGTTTAGGAGAATTTTTAACATTGTATCCTATCATGCTCTAGTTTCTACTTGAATTTTAGGAATTTTTTTTGCTCGATATTCTCATATTGCACAACTTACTCTTGGAATCTTTTGGAAACTCAATCTTGAAGTTTTTAAGGACAAGTTTATCATCGTTCTTAGTTTTACTTTGGAAAATGCATATAATAAAAAAAATAAAAAAAGAAATAAAAAAAGAAAAATAAAAAAAAAATATGGAAAAGAGAAAAAGAAAAGAAAAGAAAATATATATATATATATATATGACTTTGTGAATATTTGCTTTGTTTTATGCATTTGGGGTGGAAAGAGCTACCACCTATAAAGTATGTAGCTACTCTCATAAGTCGGATACAAGTTATGCCCTAATGAGAGAAAGAGCTATCTCATGGGATGCGTGAAAGCTACTACCCCGGTAGAAAGAGCTACCTCCTCGAAAGTGTGAAAGCCACCTTTGGCGGCCGCCTAGGAAAGGGCTACCTTCGAGGTTGTGTGAAGCTACTACTTCCTTTCTTGCTTTTCGTATATAAATAAGTCCTTGTTAACAAAAGTTTGAGGAGTACTCGTTGGTTGTCTTGAGTGAGTTCACACACACTACACATTTTCGAGTTCTTCTTCTTTTTTGATTCGAGTTTTTAGCTAGAGCAATGATAACCTTATGCAATGTTTTGATTTCCCCTTACTTGTAGAATGCTTCTTTTGCATACTTTTGGTGAACCTAAGGCCGAGCACTTTCAATTGTTCTTCCCAAGTACTTTCACGTTCTATTTTGCTTGAGGACAAGCAAAAGCTTAAGTGTGGGGGGATTTGATAAGCGCTCGTGTTATAGTAATGCGAAGTGTTATTATCTTGCAATGGGCATTAATTTAATCAGATTTTATCACTAAAAAGTGTGCATTTGTTTACTTTTGTGCATTGAAGGGTTGTGGAGAAGATCTAGAGAAAAAGAAGGAAGAATAGGTTATGTTCGCCGTTGTTGAGGAGTTCTCGGACCAAGCAAGGAACAAGGCACGAGTCTAGACTTGTGGGTGTGTGCCAACCTCCATTGGAGGGGCACAAGGGTAGTCACACTCACAAAAGTCTATAACTCGTGTAGCATTGGAGAAATTCGCCAATGAAGAGAAATAAAGTAATCAACATAATTTACCGTTGATTGTGTGCCCAATTCAACGGCCTCGATGAAGAACGATGGATTCGAGAGTATTTCGGAGAAGTACTGTAGCAGGTACTGTAGCAAAATACTGTAGATAAATACTGTAGGATATACTGTTCACATTCTGCCGAAATTCAGAATTCCAGAGAGTTCACATGGGCGTGTGGAAATTCCACACGGCCGTGTGAATTAATTTTCCAGCAAGCCAGAGAGTTCACACGGGCGTGTGGAAATTCCACACGGCCGTGTCCTGTAGCAGGAATACTGTAGTAGAAACACTGTAGCAAAACACTGTTCACAGGTGCCGAGAAATCACGATTCCAGAATTTCCACACAGCCGTGTGGAATTAACACACGGGTGTGTGGAATTTCTGGATTTTCACAGAAGTCCGATTTCAGCCCGAATTCAGCCCGATTTCAGCCTATAAATAGCCCGTTTCCATATCTATTTGAGGACTCTTCCCTTCTATCACTTGGATATCCTTTGGGGGGCTTTCGGCTAGGGTTTGGAGAGGTTCGTGGAGGTCTTTGGGGGCGATTAAACGGCATCGACATCGACATCCTTTGGAAGAAAGCTATTGGGGAAGCTCTCATCGGCATTGATTTGGCGAGGTGTGCCCTAGGCTTGACAAGGTATTCGTTGGAGAAGACACGCGACTACACAAAACCATCGATACGATCTACAAGGGGGTTTTCTTTATGGTTTTCATGCATATTTTCTTAAATTCTTTATTGATTTTGTATTGCTCCATTTAGAGCTAAACCCTAGTGGGTATTCGGACTTGTAAACCCTAGGATGATATTGTTTCTATGACTTTTATTATGCTTTCTTAATTTGATGTTCTTTTATTGAGTTTCAATCTTGATTTTATCTTGTTATTGTTTTCCCTTAGATGTGACACTAGGGTTGAGAATCTATTAAGTTATCCTTTGAGGGTGTGACAACCTCTATAGGGTTAGACTCCTTAAGATTGAAGAGGGTTGAGAGGGAGAGTTGTGAGGTAGCGACGTACCCCTTTACCTTCCGTTGTGATTTCTCCCTATCTCCGATTCCTTGATTCATTAGAGGTCGAAATAGAGTGAAGTGCTAGGTAGACAAACTCCCCCAAGGTTTTGGGGTGATGTGAATCCTATGCACTGGGGCCTAATTTAGACTAGGGTTCTTCCACCTGGACCAAAGGGTTAGAACTACTACACATAGGAACAGGTTTTATCACTAGGAATCCCTAGAGCTTAAAGCAACTCCACGTAGTGTTAGGCTTAGGTAGATATACTCCCTTGGGGCTTAGTTGAGCAATCAACAGAGTGAAGGGTTGACGTGAATCCTAATGCCGGGACATAGTGTTGGGGTTAGTCACGGTTGACCTTAGGTTTGGGACCGTGTGTTTAAGGATATCCTCGACTCAATAGGCATCAATTGTAGAGCATAATACAAGTTTTGCACTAGAAGCATTAGTCCTAGGGGGAGCTTTGTCCGGGTACCCCATCGTTATATCGATTACCTCTCCTACCCTCATTATTCTTCTTGTACTCTTTTATTTTCTTTTATATCTATACATACATACTTTTCTCGTCATCGATTCCCATCCTAGCTAAATAGCGATAACACTTGTTTCTGAACACTATTCCCTGTGGATACGACTACCCACTCACCAGGGTATTTTATTACTTCGACAAGGACGTGCACTTGCGGTACACACGCAAAAGGTCGTGTCAAGTACTTTGAAGATTTTGGAGATGATGTAGTGAATGATGAGCTCCCCCCTCCACCAATACAACAACTAGCACAAGTAGAGGTTAAATCTTCACCACATTCTAATGAGAAGAGAACCTTGAAGAAGATATGGAGGAAGAGAAAAGAAAAGCAAAAGCGGGAGATGAATATCTCGACGATGCCACCCGAGGAGGTTGACCACTTATTCTTTTATGACCGTGGGAAATTCAAGATCTTTTCGTGTCTCTCACTTAATTTTCCGGGTAACAATTCGTCGTCGAAATTTGGAGGTATTTCTCACCCCTTTGTCCCACCATGAATTGAGGTAAGTCAAGTCGAGCTAAAGACATTAAAAAAGTGCTTCTTGGGAGGCAACCCAAGTCTTTAAATTCATTGCGTCAATTTTTTCTTCTTAGTTGTTGTTGTTGTGTTTGGGTGTTTTTCGTATTTTTTGTGTTGGTGCTTTTGAGTTTGAGTGTTGTTGATTTCTTTGATTGTGGTGGTCGTTTAGTCGTTTTCCTTAATTTATTTTACCATGTTGCACCCTTGATTTCATGATCATTGTATTTTTCCTTGAATGTTGGTGCTTCAATTTCCATGTTTTCAATGATTTTTGAGTGTTTTCGGCTTTGTTTTCATGTAAATTTTGAGTGCTAGGTTGAGTTCAATGGTTAACTTGAGAGTTTTTTGAGCTGGAGAATTCCAGAACCTTGTGCGGCTTGCTATGCGACCGCACAAGGGGCCGCACTGAATTTCCTGAGAGCAGTGCGGCCTGCTATGCAGCCGCATAGCAGGCCGCACGTTTTTTCCCGAGCCTGATGCGGGGTACCATGCGGCCGCACAAGGGGCCGCATTGTCACCCGACCTCTACTTCTCCCTCTCTTCATCCCACTCCCTTACTATTCACTCCATTTTCATCAAACTTCTTCTCTTTTCTCCTTCATCTCTCCACCATTTTTCTTCATTCTTTTTGCATCCAAGCACTCTCTCCATCCTAGCAAGCAAATTTTTGGAAGATTTTCAAGGTTTTATCAAGGTTTTAGTCGATTTTCACTTCATCCCCTCATTGGTGCCCTAGTTCAAGGTTTGTTTTCTTATCACTCATTCTATGGTTTTTGATGGTTGAAATGATGGGAAATCATGGTGTTTTTCATGGTGAATGCTTCTTGTAATTATTTCTCTTGAATTTCAAGCTTTGTACATTTAGATCATCACTTTTACAAGAAGAAACTCTACCAAAATTTTCCCGAAATTACTGTAGCACTAGCCAAAAATCAGCCTTTGTTCTTCATTAACCAATTTTCTCAAGTTTTTTCGGCTTGATGATGGTTCTCTTGTCTTGTAGGGATGCCGATCAAACACGTGCCCTCCAAGCGAGTTAGGAGAAGCTCTCCACCACCCGTTTGCGAGCCTACCTTCAAGAGTGAGGCCCACAAGACAAGGTTTGTGTTCTTGTCGAAAAGGAGGTTTGGCACGGTGCGAGTTATCGATTGGGAGGCGTTGAAGACTTTGGGCCTCGACAGTACCGTCCGGGACTCCATCTCTCATGACGGGTGGGATAAGGTATTTGAAATTGACGAGCCTACCTACCGAGAGTTGACTTTGGAAGTATTGAGCACATTTGAGGTTACCGGTCCCGGTCACATTGCGCGCCAAACAAGTACTATATCATTTTGGGCTTTCGGTAAGAGGCATAGGATCAATCATGATCAGTTGGGTGTTTATCTTGGGCTATATACTGATGAGGACACCCAAACTTCTACCTTTGCGAATTTACCTCGTGACTTCCCACGCTCGGTGTCCCCTAGTTCTCTTTGGAGGTCTATTGCTCGCTTATCATCATCGAAGAAGGCTTCTATGATGGCAGACCCCGTTCACAGGCACATGCAGGCCTTACTATCCAGAAGTGTGAACGGTCGCGCTGATTCTACTGGGGTGGTCTCTCGTACCGATCTGCTTATGATGTACAGTATTCTTAAGCGGTACCCCATCCACATGGGCCATCTGTTCACCGGACTTATTGAGCATCAGGGGACTTCTACTCGCCTTGGAGCTATATTTGCCGGGCCGTATATTACACACATTATCAGGGGCCTAGGACTGATTGAGCTCACCCAGGGCATGAACGTTGTGAGCACCGTCGCGGCACTTAGTCTGTCGATCCTGCTTCATATTGGGATAGTTGAGAGGTCGGGAGACACTTACCGCCTCCCGCGCAGCGGTGGCATAAGCACCCATGACCCCGACACCTCTCGAGACTCTAAGACAGGATCCGAGTCTGATTCAGAGTCTGTCCCTGTACCCAATGCAGCACCTAGCGGGAGTCGACCATCACTTGAGGAGAGTTTTGCGGTGTTCCGCATCGAGGTCCGTCAGCAGTTGCAGACCCTTGGGACTTCTCAGGAGGCATTGACAGCATCAGTGCGTGATTTAGCCACATCACAGGGCCGCATCGAGAGCAGCATGACCGAGATTGTGGTGTTTCGGTCCGTTTTTGCCCTTGTTTGTCGTTCCGATTGTCTTAAGTGTCGAGGTTGTTTCCTCAAGCTCTTGGAGTTTTGCCGGGCTTTTGAGAGTGTTTGGAGAGTTTTTTTAGGGTTAGTGGGCTGTGCACAGGCCGCACAGTGCTGTGCGGGCTGTGCACAGGCCGCACAGCCTCTCCTGGGGGCTGTGCGGCCCCTGTGCGGGCCGCACAGGGGCCGCACACCCCAGGCAGAGGGGTGTGCGGCTGGTGTGCGGGCCGCACACCACCCGCACACCCTTCTGGCTGGGGTGTGCGGGCACTGCGCAGCCCGCACAAGCCCCGCACACCGTCGGGTTTTTTCTTTATAAAACCCATGTTTTGAGCCCCTTTTTCCTCATTCTTCTTCTTCTCAAACACCTCTATTTTCTCCTCCTCTCTTCCCCCACCATTCCATGAGGTTTTAGAGCCGATTTAGGAGGAGATTTCAGGCTTGAGTCTTTGATCATCAAGTTGATCACTCTTGAGATCAAGGTATGCTTCCATCCATTGCTTCATCCTTCTTGTTCTTTGATGTTGATAGTTAGGGTTAAGCATGAGCCCTTATTGATGCTTAATTGTTGTCATTTCTTTTCCTCTTTAATGGCAAATCTTGTGATGATTTATTTCATTGAGTTGCATGGCCTTAAATCCATGAAATCCATGAACCTTGAAAACCCTAATCCCGGAATTACTGTAGCACCGGCCATGTTTGGTCATCCTTGTCTTCTTTGTTGGTCTTATGAGTTGTGAGAGGTCTTCCCCTTGCCTTAACATCTTGCCTTGGTGTTTAGCAAACCCTAGACGCAACCATTTCCCATTTTTGAGCATTTTCCTTCTTTCTCTTTAATCAATGGCATGTTGATGTTTGGTTGCTTGTTTTGGGTGTTTATTGGCTTCTAGGAGGTGAGGCTTCAAGTAAGGGCAAGGGACCGGTGGAGAAGTGATTTTGAGGCGTTTGCTCGCCAAGTTTGTGAGTGGGAAAAATCACTAACATTGGACTATGACTCATGCATGATATTTGTTGTTTGAATTGCTTATTTGGATGATTGTTTCCTTATTGCTAAATACCTTGAAAGCTTTGACTAAAGAGTTGAATCATGATGATTTATGAAATTGGCTTATCTTTGAATTCTTGCGAAACTATATGTATATTACTCATGACTTGAAACTCTATGTTCAAAGTATATGTTTCAAGCTATGTATTTTTTTTCAAGAGATGGATGATTTCCTTATGACGACCAAAAAGCATGTGAAACCAAGTTGATTTCATCGTGTTAAGACAATGTTAATGTGTATTTTCAAAAGACACTTTCTTATGATGTTTTTGATGAAAAATGGTTTCATTGTTAGTATTGTGATCAAATTGATCACCCTTGGGGTGAGAATTGCCTTTGTGCACCTTTATTGTCTCTTATTGAGAATTATACCATCATGATGTACATATTGAGCCTACGGGCTAAGTTATTGTTTAAATTGTTTGTTGGTGACATGGGAGCCGAGCTCCAGAACTTGCTGCAGTAAGGAGTGGATGGTTTCCACGGGCCGACCTATATAGAGGTGGCGTGGAATACTGTCGAAAATGGTTATGCCATGTCAGGTGGGAGCGTAGAGTCCTGACATGGATATAGTTGGGTTGTTCGGAGTCACCACACGAACCTCCCAGCGGCCAATGCCAAGATACGCGAATCTTGGTAGCTCCAGACCTAACCAAGGCCATGGTTAGCGACGGAGGGTTTTGAGGCCATTCTGGACACTATTGTTTATTTGTGAATGTTAAACTACTTGTTTCTAGGTATCTTGATATTTGAAACTATCAATGAGTATTATGCTTATGCTAGGTCCAGGATGGCATGTGATTTCTCGATGTTTTCAAAGAACCTTTATTTGCTTTTCAATGAGAAAAGCTTTGTTCTTGTGAAGAGTTTACTATTTAAAGTGTTTTTCATTCTTGTTATTCCTTGAAGTATTTTTTTTGTGAAGTTTATCCTTATTTGTTCATGCTTGAGCTCTAGTCTTGTGGCTAACCGCTCACTGAGTAACCGAGTTACTCATCCCCTCTTTCTTCCTCCCAGGTGTTAGCACAGCGCAGTGGTGAGGACGTGAAGTGCTTGGCTAAAGTCTTCATAGTCTTCTCATTTTGGGGTTATGTATGTTACCTATGTCTTGGCACGTATTTCAGGGATCCACTATGTATTTGCGAACCCCCTCATGTTTTGCTATACTCGTAATACCTTGTATGCCAGTCTAGTCCTTATTTTGTTTGAGGTGTGTATCCTCTAATTGGAGTGGTTGTTATCATCTTTCTCATGTACCCCTGTTATGAGTATCAATGTGTGATACCTTGTTGAGTAATATAAGTGTGTGTTATTGAGTTATGTATTGTGATTATAGATGCATCGTACAGGAAACAGGTTAGCCTTACGGCCGCCTAGGGTTGAGGCAGTGTTGGACCTCCCTTGGGTTGTCGTGGCGGTATGTCGTGTTTAGGACCTGCGGGTCGGGGCGTGACAGAGATCTTATCATACATGCGCGGCGCTTCATCATCTGTCGGCACCTCCTCCACGGCTACCACATGCTTTGCACCATCACTCCCTCCAGATCTCTAGACTCACAGCACCACTTTTAGTTTTTCTGTTGTTTGTACTGGTTTTTATTTCTAGACTTGTTTGTGTGTTTGTATTGTTGTACTTTTCAGTTAGTAAGGGTGCTGACCCTCCTAAACTGTACTTTCCCGTTTTTGATTCGTGCTTACTTATCCCGCTCTCTATTTATTTATTGGGGTGTGATTTGCTTTCTTTCTATTTTTAGGACTGATCACTGTAGAAGCTCCACGCCCCTTGCACCCCTCAACTTTCCCCAGTTCATGCGTATTTGGAGTTCATATCATCGACCTTTTGGGGAAGTTTCTTTACCTCATTCCTTTATTTTTCTGGCATGTCTCACACCTTATTCTGCTGATTTATGTACATTGAGGGCAATGTACAACTTTAGGTGTGGGGATGGGGTACTTTACTAGTTTTGCATGCATGAATACCGATGATAGCCATGATTTTAGTGTTTAGCACTTCCTAGCTTGAAAGAATGATAGAAGTGAGCTGTATTCTTATACTGTGCTTGAATGATGCCCTGTTTTATTTTTAGTGCTTTTTCATGCTCTATCATGATTGCTCCTACCTTGTACACTCTAACCAACCCATTATGATGATTTTGGCATTAGGCTGTTAAATTCTTTCTTCAATAGTCTGTTAAGAGCTTTTGAGTTCCTTCGTTGTTTTCTATAGCCTTAAGTGAAATTTCGTGCCATGTTTCCAAGGGACATGAGATACAGTGTGTACAGTGAAAAAAAAATGTGGAGTCTATGACAGTATTCCTCTGCTAGTACAGCATGAATGCGTCTACGTAGACTGTAATTGAGTAGGTTGGGTGGCTCTTGTGCCTAATCAGCATGTGCATCCTTCTGAAAGGTTTGTTGTGCAGTCTATGTTCGTCGGACTCAGAAAAAAAAATGGTATACTTGTGAAAAAAAGGAAATAAGTATCTCTCCTGCGTCTCCTGGAACTTGTTGCAAAGTCACTTAAGTGCTAGAGTTTTATTTAGGAACACAAAAGACTTTTAACTGGGTATTGAAGATGTCTTTAGCTGTCTAATGCCACTCTCACCATATGTTGGGTGAATGGGCCCCTGGGGTAATCCAGGGTGTAGAGGTTAAGGTTAGGAGCCAGCACACACTTACGGAAGCACTTTAAATAAAACAGGGCTACCATTACTCGATCACTCACTGTACAGCTCACTTTCTAGATTTCTTTTCACCTATGCTAGTGGAGTACTTTACAGTTGAGCTTGAGGTCGTATGTTTAGTCGTTTATCAATGTACCCCTGTTGTTCATGTGTGTTTGCTTGGGGACAAGCAAATGCTTAGGTGTGGGGATGTTTGATAAATGCCTAAACATACGTATTTTCTGTGTATTCGGGTGTATGTATTGTGTACTTTTCTATGAGTTGACGCCCGTTTTTGGTCTGAATTGGTTTCTTTCGTGTTATAGGTACCAAAGAGATCCCTTTGAGCTCGTTGACAGAATTTTAGAAGAAATCGGCATCGAAAACACTGTTCCTGAGCCCGGGGGGGGGTACTGTAGCAGTCAATGTAGCATGAAAGTTCGAAGAATTTGGTCAGGAGATTCATGCGGGTTACCATGCGGGTGCTGTTGAGGCCGCATACGGTACTGTAGCAGTTCTGCTGTAGTAGTAGTACTGTAGCAGTTTCACTGTAACATTTACGCGACTTTCGGGATTTCTCGGAGACTTTCTCTCCCCGCATGCGGGGCCGCATAACTCGCTGGAATTCGTTTTTAATGGTTTTTGAGAGCATTTTGAGGAGGAGAGCTAGGTCTTGAGGAGAGCTTCACTTCACCACCTTCTTTGGGAGCTTGAGGCTGGCTTTTGGAGGCGATTCTTGAGGAGAGGACGACGGGGAGAGCACGACACGACGAGTCCACACCTTCGATTCACATTTGAGAGGAAGATTGACAAAGGAAGCCACTCCTTGGGTGGCGTCCTTCGAAGCGTCATTCGTCCCTTGATCCTTTGATGGAGTGTTCTTGTTATGCTTTTGGTTATTTTCATGTATTTTCATACTTGTTTTGTGACCATAAGTAACTAAACCCCAAGGTCACCGGATGTAGGTGAACCTTGGGGGTGAACTTGTGTATTTTGGATGCTTTTTCTAGTTTATTGCATTTGGCTTGGTTTGTGATCCTTGTTTGGTGGTTCTTGATTGCCTTGATATGTATGAGAACTCTATGTATCAATTTCTAGACAATGCTAGGTTGCATGACCATTGCCCTAGTATTAGGCTCACCAAGCTTGGAAGGGAATACATGTATGAATACACCGTGACCATCGGGTATTTGTACCCCTCCAATTGTTAGGGTTGTCCTTGACTGTGTTTCAACCCTAGCTTGGGGAAATCCACTAAACCCATTAAAATCGTACAAGGATTTGGGCGGAAGCGATTTCGTATTCCAATACTTGCACCGGATTAGGGATCAATACCATGACCATCGGGTTGGTCTATTTTAGGCTTTCCCGGTCCAAACCACCCACGTGCATGCTAGTTAGGGCATCCTTGACACTTTAGTAACCCCCGAGGGAATCCTCATCCGTGACCACTTTCTCACCTTGGTACTTTCCTCCGTATTTATACTTGTCATTTGCATGTTCTTTGCTTTAGTAGGCTATTTTTAGTTCTTCTTCTAAGTGATTGATTAGGTTAAACAATATTGTGATAAGGAAGTAAGAATAGATTCTCGGGCCCTTGGGAATACGACCCCCTCGTGTTCGCGTGAGGGGTATTACTTGGCGACCCCGTGCACTTGCGGGTGAGCGATTCAAACGCGTAACCACTGCCTTTGTGCTCCTCCAAAGGAGGTTGGCACACACTCACAAGTCCAAGCTCGTGCCTTGTTCCGTGCTTGGTCCGAAAACTACCCAACATCGGCGAACACGACCTAATTTCGTTCTTCTTCTCCAATTTAGCTCCATAAACCTTCAATGCACAAGAATACACAAATGCACGCCATTTAGTGATGAAAACTGATAAAAGATATGCTCAATGTATGATAATAACGCTTCGCGGTACTATAACACAAGCACTTATCAAAGATAATAACGATCACTCCAAATATAGGATACACTCCTCCTACAAAACATAAACTAGACTGGCATACAAAGTGTTCAAGTATGGAAAGACATGATAGGGTTCAACAAATACATAGTGGATCCCTGATAATACATGCAAAGACATAATAACATACACCAATCAAAATGAGAAGACAATGACGACTCTAGCCAAGCACTTCACGTCTTCACCTCTGCGCTGTGCTATCACCTGGGAGGAAGAAAGAGGGGGTGAGTAACTAGGTTACTCAGTGAGGGGTTAGTCATAGGACTATAGTTCAAGCATGACCAAATCGAAATAAAACATCATAAAAATATTTCAATACTTAATAAGAATGAAACATGCCTTGAGTAACAAATATCTCATAAGAACATAGCTTTTCTCATTGAAATACAAATAGAGGTTCCTTCAAATCATCATGAAAACACATGCCATCCTGGACCTAGCATAAGCACAATTGTCATCGATAGATTCGAATATCAAGATACTTAGAAATAAGTAATTCATCGATCATAAATCAACAATAATGTCCAGAATGGCCTCAAAAACTCTCCGTTGCTAACCATGGCCTTGGCTAGGTCTGGAGCTACCAAGATGCGCGTATCTTGGAATTGGCCGCTGGGAAGTTCATGTGGTGACTCCGAACAACCCAACTATACCCATGTCAGGGATCTACACTCCCACCTGACATGGTATAACCATTTTTGACAGTATTCCACGCCACCTCTATATAGGTCAGCCCGTGGAAACCATCCACTTCTTACTGCAGCAAGTTTAGGAGCTCGGCTCCCATGTCACCAACAAAGAATTTAACAATAGCTTGGCCCGTAGGCTCAATATATACATCATGATAACATAATTCTCAATAAGAGACAATAAGTGTTCACAATGGTAGTTCTCACTCCAAGAGTGATCAATTTGATCAAAATATCAATAATGAAACCATTTTCATCAAAAGTATCATATAAAGGTGTATTTTGGAGATACACTTTGAGCATTGGATTAATAACATGAAAATCAACTTGTTTTCATATGCCTTTGTTCATCATGATGAGAACATCAATTCTCTTGAAAACACATAGCTTAAAACATGTATTTTGAACATAGAGTTTCAAATCATAAGCAACTTATATACACTTTGCAAGAATTCAAGAATTACGCCAATCTCATAAATCATCATGATTCTAAACATCATTCTAGGTTTTGAATAAGTTTAGCAATAAGGATTTTATAAATTTCAAACAAGCAGCTTAATATCAAGAAATATCATGCATGAATAATAATCCAACTTTGGTAATTTCCCACTAACAAACTTGGTGAACAAACGCCTCAAAATCACTTCTCCACCGGTTCTTTGCCCTTACTTGAAGCCTCACCTCCTAGAAGCCATTAAACAACCAAACAAGCAACCAAACATCATCAAACACTTGGTTAACTATGATGAAGAAAGAATGCTCAAAAGGAGGGATGGTTGCTTCTAGGGTTTTCTAAACACCATAGCAAAGAGTTCTAGCAAGAAGAAGACCTCTCACAACTCATAAAACCAACAAGGAAAGCAAGGATGACCCAACATGGTCGGTGCTACAGTAATTCCGGAATTAGGGTTTTGAAGGTTCAAGGATTTCATGAAGTTAAAGCCATGCAACTAAATAAAATCAACCCTCACAAGATTAGCCATCAAATAGGAAGAAAAGAGACAATAATCAAGCTCTCATAAGGGTTCATGATCAACCCTAACCATCATCATCAAAGAACAAAGAAGAAGCAACAAATGGATGAAAGCATACCTTGATCAAATGAATGAGCAACTTGTTAATTCAAGTTTCAATCTCAAAAAATC
Organism: Dioscorea alata; assembly: GCA_020875875.1. Classification (NCBI taxonomy): domain Eukaryota; kingdom Viridiplantae; phylum Streptophyta; class Magnoliopsida; order Dioscoreales; family Dioscoreaceae; genus Dioscorea; species Dioscorea alata. The sequence continues at coordinate 9,861,724 of CM037015.1, forward strand.
CTTCTAGATCAGCCATAGAACCCAAGAGATGATGGTGGAAGAGAGGAGAAGGAGATAGAGGAGTTTGTGAGAAAAGAAAATGAAGTAACAAAGCTAGGAGCCGGTTTTTATAAGCCAAAAAGCGAAGATGTGCGGGCTGTGTGCGGCCTCGCACACCCCTCTGCCTGGGGTGTGCAGCCTCTGTCCAGCCACACACAGAGGCCTGTGCACAGCCCTCAGTAGAGGGTGTGCGGCCTGTGCACAGCCCCGCACAGTTTTGTGCGGTCTGTACACAGCCAATTCGCCCTTAAAACTCCTCTAAAACACGACCAAAACACGCTCAAACACTCGGCAACCAACTCCAAAGATTCGAAGAAAACTTAATGGGGAATTGACAACAACATCTAAGACAATCGAAACAACAAATAAGGGCAAAGAGATCGAAACTCCACAAGTACAATTGGAATGATACAGAATTCAGTTCAGTTTGATTGGTTGGCTAATGAAGACCCACATACTCACCTGTCCCGATTTCTGTAAATTTGTTCAACTTTCAAGATCAATTTGGTGTTAGATGATGCAATAAGACTGAGATTATTTCCATTCAATTTGAGGGGAGCAGCTTACAGATGGCTCACATCCTTAGCTCCTGGCTCCATCACCACATGGAAAGACATGGTAGAGTTCCCGAGGTCATCG